>PVIJ01002674.1:0-153799 GCA_004024925.1 Scalopus aquaticus
CTACTGACTTTTGTGCGTTGATTTTGTATCCAGCTACTTTACTGAACTGGTGTATTATTTTGAGTAGTTTTCCTATGGAGTTTTTAGGGTTTTGTATATATATTATCATATCGTCTGCAAATAGAGACAGTTTAATTTCTTCCTTTCCTATTTGGATCCCTTGAATGTCTTTCTCTTGTCTAATTGCTCTGGCTAGGACATCCAGTATTATATTGAAAAGTAATGGTGAGAGTGGACATCATTGCCTTGTTCCTGATCTTAGGGGAAAGTCCTTCAGCTTCTCACCGTTGAGTATAATATTGGCCATGGGTTTGTCGTATATGGGGCTTCTAATTTAGATTAAATGAAGTCATAAGGATGGGTTTCTAACTGATAGAATTGGTGACTTTATAAAAAGAGGAAAAGGAAGGCCAGGAGAAGACCTAAAAAGAATGTATTGTCTATAAGCCAGGAAGAGAGCTATCCTCAGAAAAGAAAGCTGCCATCACTTTGAACTTGGGCTTCCAAACTTCCAGAATTATGAGAAATAGTTTTGGTCTTTAGGCTGAGTCAATATTATTTTCTTATGTCAGCCCAAACAGATTGATGTACTGATAAGAGGCCTCCTTAACACAACAGAGGGCATGAACTTGTCCATATAAATTAGATTCATTGTTATCTGCCTTCCTCTTTATCTCCTATATTTTTCAGTTCAGTTTTCCTTAATGTGTTGCTCCTTTCCACTGTATAACATTATGACTTGGGAAGATGACTGCTCTAAGTCCCAAGTTAACTATGCAAATTAACATCTAGAACAGGAATAACCTCCCCTTTCACCTTCCCAACAACATATAAAAATTCCAGGAAGGGTACTGACTCCTCCGAGTGTGTTATTATGGAACGTATTTGGTTTATGAGCTTACCAAGTGTGGAGGTCTGTTATCAGATGAATGTACTTGGGAGAAATCCCACACAATTGTTATGAAAGTCCTCAATTATCAAAGTGCTCGGATTTTAAAATCCTTCAGTACTTTTTGACTTTATCCTGTTACTTGCTTCTTGAGGGTACTTCCCTTTGAAAGTGTTGCATTACTTCACTTTGGAATGATCATCTTTAAATATGTAGAAAAACATCAGACCTAAAGAAACCCTAAGACTCCATTTATAATGTGATCAGAGCAATCTGATTACCATAATCAGAAGACTGCTTATTGAGCATAAAATTACAGCCTGGGAGCTAAAGAAAGGTTTCAAATGTTCACAATATCCAACAAAAAAATAATCTGCTAATGTCAGCCTTCTTTGAAGTGTTTAGTTTCAAATCTTTGTGCAAATTATTTTGTCTTCTCTGTAACACTGTAAAATAGACACGCAGATAAACAAACACAAAGATGTTAACTTCTCTGTGACTGGTTCTTAGAAGTATTTTCTTATTGGATAATTCAGGTCATTGTGTCTTAAGCTTCTCATTGCCCTTGCTTCAGATCCATCTACCTGGGCAAAAGAATGAAAATTAGTGGAAAAAAATATGCTTGTCTCAGCTTTAATCTATATTACTTTCCATTCAACCTACCTTAGCAAATGTGACACAGAATTTCAATCTGGAACTTCCTCTTGTTTCTTTAAATATCCAGTTAATATCATCTAATGTCTAATTGCTTTTTTTCTAAATGATAAGCTCCCATTCTATAGCACTTTCTGTATTTCTGTGTTTACTCTTTGAAAGTGGATTTTGATAATAATAATCCTTTTTCTCCACCTACTACAAATTTATTATTTTACAAAATTCTAAACAGTGTACTTACGTCAAATTTGCTTTAAAACTATTCTTTTTACATGTTCCTGGTGCGTACATGGGTTTATTGTGTTCTTTACTAATCTCCCCAATTACTGTGTCCCATGACTTGGAGGAATTGAAGTGAGAATGGCTTATATGCATAATGTAATAAATGCCCTCCACACACAAAAGACTATTATGCCATTTGTGCAAAATGTGGTGCTTTCAATAAACTGCAAATGCGAAAAAGCACTTGTAATATTGAGTTACATATGGATAATTCCCACAGACCAAATCAGTAGTGTACTTGTCCTTAATGGATTCTCAACACAACCCAGGGCTTCTAAAATTAACATCAGAAGATATGCTCCAGATCATTGCCAGACTCTTTATTCCATTACCTGGAAGATAAACATGAATTAATTTTTGGTTATTGGCATATTATGGACCTACCCAGGACCTGCTACTTTACTAGTGAAACCATTGCTGCTGGAATATTTATTTTGTTTCTTTGCTTTTTCATTCACTCACTCATTCTCTCACTTATTTGGTTATTAGCTACTTATGGTACACATAGAGATATACCTCTAAAGACCCCCTTGAAATATGACATCATTATGTAGGTGCATGGGCTTTGGGGAAGCATGGAAATTTTACTCCATCAAGTCCACATCAGCTTTTGAGATGAGGATTTGCTTTCCACAGAATGACCACAGCTGAACAGAGCAAGACTGTGGGTACAAGGGCATAGTCCTCTCTGATCAATGTGGGACTTCTCCAAAAGCCAATCTTTGTTCCAGTGTTTGCGAAATGGTCAGATTGACACCATCATTTGATGTTAGCTTTGCAGTCATGCTCCCTTCCAGTTCCTTTCCCAGTTGTGTTTCCCCAACATAATTTATATACTGCTAACTTCATATCAGTATCTGTCTCTTGAAGGACTCAGTGGTACCAGATCTGGAGTTTTCGACCTAAATGGAAAGTAGAACCATATATCACACGAAATGTAAGATATGAATAGTGACTTGCCCAAGCTGACTTTCCAATTAGTAAAATTTCATTATGTCACTGGTGAAAATACAGAGGGAAAATGTATCAAAATTCAATAGAATCTGTTGTTTGAAATCAAGTCTCACTGACACATTAACTGGAAGGTATTGAAAACCTAAAAAATATTAAGAAATAATTTAAAACTGTGTGAAATGCAGAAACCTTTAACCTCTGCAGATGGAAAGAAGAAAAAGATAAACTTGGGATTTAATAAAATTACCAAGTTTTAAGACATTTTACTATTCAGTTGAAGCATGTATATTGTGCCAAAGTCATGGTTTTGGTGGGAGAAACTGAAACACTAATAGATGGGATCTTGATAAACAAACCCCAAAATTTCAACACCCCAGATTTCTCTGAACCCTGGGAGCCTGTAGAGGTGGCCCAGCCCTCCATTTAAAGATCTTGTGATGCCTCTCTGTGGGGGGGACACTGCTGATGCTGCTTCCAAAGTAACTGGGGTGAATTGAAGTTTTATACTCATTTGCGCTCCTGTCTTAAGGTCATTAGCTGTAATGTAACTAATATATTTTGGAAAAGAAATGAGGGTTCTTCAGGAACGATAATATTTTTCTCTACCTGGAGAGAGATACAGACTACATTGGTGTGTGCATTTGCTGCATTTCACCAAACTCTACCCTATGGTACTTTTCACTTATGATTATTGGATAACTTTATTTACATAGTCAATACCTGAAAACCCCACAAAGCATCCATCATATTTTTTCTTCAGCTACTAATTATTTATGATGCCATGACCAAACTCATTTCAGTGCAGGGTTTATGTATATTCTGAATATTAGTAACTTTTGCATTTTTTCATTATGAATGCTTTAATAAAACATTTGTGTAAATGTTAAAACAGAGGACTTGATACAAACATTGTACTTAAATACAGTCTGCCTTCTAGAGCACGTAATTTATTAGCAGCTATTAGTTTAGTATGTTTTATAAATGGCATTCTATGGGCACTATAAACAGAAGGAAAAGTAAATAGAAAACACAATCTAAAAGAAATCAATGACTAGATACATATAATATGGATAATATTGCTGATGAAAAGTACCTACCATACATTAAGAAAACATATGAAAATGTTTCACTATATAGTTTCAAATTCATTATAAGAGAGTATTAAATATAGAACACTAAAACAGTTTTTCAGGAAATTGGGGCTTTCTGAAAGGTCAGCAGTATTTAATTTTATCTAGCCAACTCTGTCTCGTAGCAGGCTAACATCAAACCTAAAGTTTTGTATCTGCATGCTGCCAATACAAACAAATATTATGTTATTATTATAACATAATAAACCTGGGAATATTTACAATACAATTTCTTTAAACTTGAAGAGTTTCCTTTAAAGCTGTGATATTTTCAGAAACTTAAGTATCTACACACACACGTACACACACAAACATACACACACACACACACTCAAACACAGGATTTCTTTTCACTTTTGTTTAGCCAAAGAATGGTGTTTTGAGAAACATCATGGAATATTCCGTATGACATTCTTTTCCCTTTATGCATTTGTTTATTGTTGTGTTTCACATATCAGTCACAGGCAAAATCATTCAAGTGATAGACTCCTTCTTGATGCATAGAAAATAACCTTCTGGGATACTCATTAGAATTTTTATTTTAATTAATAAAATAAAACATTTTATTAATGTTTTCCAGGATGTCATATACATATTATAATTTTAGTCTCTTGCTGAAACTTACATTCCAACATGATTTAGGAACTTGCACTACCTGAAATGAGAATGGAAAGCAACCAGGACATTTCTAAACACAGCATTGTATAATTCATTTCAAAAGTGCTTTGGGTATTTGTTACCCACTGAAAGAAACCAAAAAGTACAATACATTTTTTAAATAAGGTTAGAGAGAGAGATGTTAATAGAAATTTCATCTCTCCTTTTTTTTCTTTTTTCTTTTTTTTTACTGTTTCTTATATCCTATATTTGCCCCCCTACACTCCAGCATCTACTACAGACTCCCTGTCCATTTAAAATGAGCTAGATTTTTGGGTCAGCAGTCACATTATGCCGACTAATTTTATCACAGTGCCTTTTTTTTTTTTTTTAACTTCAAGCCTTCTGTATTAGTGAAAGTTCTGGAAGTTCAAACCTTCAACTAACAGGGGATCTCACGTACCCTGAAAATTTGGAGGAAAAAAAAAAGCCAAGATTCTAGGATTCTTACAGCTGCACATTAGGCATACCCCACAGGGTCAATCAACCTTCGCCATCACACCACTGAGTTGGCTCATGACAGTTTCCACTTATACCTGAGTCTCTTCAAAATGGTGACTCATTATGTCCTTGGGTCATTAATTCATCAGTTTTGATTAATTCCTGGTCTTTTGTTTTACAGAACAGAATCCATATAGTCATCTCTATGTTTATCTGCCCTCTCTTCCCAACAGCCTGTGTAAGTGGGATAGCAGAGGAATTGGGACAGATAACAAAAATAAAACTTCAGTTGATATAAATTTTAGTTTATTCCCCAGTGGTCTAAAAACTCCTATAAGAGCACAAACTAGGAAATGTGATCTGTCACAGTGACCAGCAGAGCTCTATTCCCATGTTTATCTTTCAAAATGATTATTGATGTGTTGACCAAAAAAAAAAAAGAAAAGAAGAAGAAGAAAACTGAATAGATAGACATAAAACTGTCTTTTGGAAAAGGAAGCTTAAGTTATCCACCTGGAGATTAGACTTTTTGATATTACAAGCACTTGCAAAGATTAAGTCAAAGACATATATTTAATATTTAGGAAATTCTTTCACTTGTACATTAGTATAACGAGTATAATAATAGTTTTCATAAAACAAAAGACAATGACATATAAAGGATGAGAAAGAGAAAACTATAGATGTTTGGTAAAAATACTTTCTTTAATTATCAGTCAACAACAAAGAAGAGTATTCTGCCCTTGGGCAGTTGGTCAGATCATCAAAGAAAATAATTTTGTTTATGGATATTTGTTTGACTAATAGCTAACAAGTTGTCTTCCTATATCTGTCAGAGTCCTTTGCTAATACTTCCTACTAGGGCTACATATGCTTCCTCTCTTACCAAAACTTCCCAAACCTGAACCACCTTTAGAAATAATAAATGTCTCATTTGCTTATTCTTTGATTGTTTTTTTATTAAATCATAACAAGCATTCCACTTCTGTCTGTATACAGGTATGATGTCGCTATTATCTAATAGATATTTCAAGCTCATGATTTCAAAAGCAAACTTCTAAATGAAATATGTGTAACCAGCAACAATCTTCTATCTCAGTCTTTCCTTACAGAGTCTATTTTTTTCAGTTGTCCAAGAAAAGAAAGTTAGGGAAATGTTCAATTTCTGTGCCTAATGGGAATGTTTACTACACAGCAAGGAGGTTGGTATGGCTGGGCCATATGTCAGATGAACAGCAGATATAACAGCAGATGAAGCCCACATTCTAGAGAGGGCCTGCCCATGTAGGGACTTTTAGCCTTATAAGGAAATTTTACTTGGATGTATTTCATGTCATTTACATTTCAGCAAGATCCCTCATTATGGGGTACTGAGAATAGAATGTAGAGCAGAGAGGATAGTCTTTCCATTCTATAAATGTAGATTGTAATAATACAATAGATCTAATTACTAAAGTGTAGTTTGGATGTGACTAAACGATCTGTTGATTGAAAGGGGAAATAAAGGGTATGAGAGAAAGAAGGAAATCCAGATTGACTAACTTGTCATTTCACATGGCTTGAACACTTGAAGCAGGTGATGTGTCTCGACCTGTTCTGGAAACAACCTATAAAATTAGATCAACTGCATTCAGTCAAATTGTTTTAGCCTTCTACATATGGGATAAATTGTGATCTAAAATATTGAAATGCTGGGCAATTCTATTCATAGTTAAATAAATGCAAATAGGGCTACAAGGAGATATATTTCTCCTATATCTTTCATAAAAGAAGAGAGTTTAATAGTACACAGAATAGAAAGGATGGGAGAAGGCAGGAATATTTTCATACTCTGTATGAATGTGGAAGAATAACTTGGTACGGTGATATGGCAGTATCCATAAAAATTATAAATAGGCATCTAACTTTTTATTTTTTAAAAATTAATTTATGCATACAAGAGCTGGGGTGTAGGCCAAAAGTGTGAGAAGATTAACCAGAGACAGAGCAGGGAGTAGAACAGGCAGATTGACTGAAATACACTGCTGAGGGGAGCAGCCGGAGAGACAGGAGAGGTCTGCTGAGCCATGTGATTCAGCAACCTGGCCAGGGATCGCACTCTTGCTGCAGTGGCTGCCAATAGCTTCATAGTGTTGAGATTTAACACCTTGTGCCACTGGGGAGACTCTAGCATCTAGCTTTTAACTGGAAATTACACTTGTTGAAAATTTAACCCACATGTAAATTTTCAGGTATTTTTCATGAATATATATTATAGATTATTTTGCAATAACAAAATATTAAGAAATGATCTAGCTGCCCTAAGGTCATTGGTTGAATAAATAATTCATCAATTATATATATATGTCCATTCAAGACATTACTTAGCATTTAAAGAGGTATATACTTTAATATGTAGGTAAAAATGTAGAAAATGTTCGTTATTTTAGTGTAAAAAGAGTATTGTATGTATTGATACATTGTATACATGTTTGTGTGTTTTGGCATAGAACATTTCTTGAAAACTATACAAATGGTTTATAGGCATAAACTTTGTGAGGGGAATATCTTACCTCAGAAGAGAACCTTATGTCTGATCGCTTTTGCAGGGCTGGACCTTTTTTACATGTGCTTGCATTATACATTAATTTAGTTAAAAATATAAAACTTGACCATTACAGAGAAGTGGTATGGCCTAGTAGAGCTCACAATAATCTCTTAACTTTTGAATGCTTTTAATTTTAATTCATTCTGAAATATCTACGATGTTTAAGGTATATGGTCAAAATTACCTGAGTAATTCCTGTATATTTAGCTCAGGTTCTATTTTGTGCTCAAAATGAGGATTTGGTTCTTCTTGTGTATTCAATAGCAACTGGAACATTGGAACACTAATGATATCTTTTTTTTTAAGATTTTATTTTTTATTTATACATACAAGCTGGGGTACAGGCCAGAGGCGTGGGGTGGCGAGAGGGCTCACCAGAAACAGAGCGGGTAGCAGAACAGGCAGATATACACTGCTGAGGGGAGCAGCGGGCAAGGCAGGAGAGGTCTGCCGCGCCATGTGGGATTCTCCCTGGCCGGGCGTCGACCTCGCGTCACCGCTGTCGACAGCTCCACAGTGCAGTGCTTAACCGCTGCGCCACCGGGGAGGCCAATGATATCTTAATTGCTAAATTTAGGGTTTGTTTTTCAGACTTTATTCTACTTGATCTCCTTCAAGTATTGCCTTGTCCACATCTGCTATGTAGTGTTCTACCTTGACTTTGATATTCAATGTAACTACTAACTTTATTTCCTATGTCCTTATATTTTTTCCTAAATTTTATATATGACCACTTTTTCTATGTGTTTTTATGTGTCTACCTATTTCCTTCCCTAGTTCTCTCAGGATTCAACCACTCTAATACAGGTATTCTTGAAGTTCACAGACCTCAAAGTTTCCATGATTAAGGGAATCTATAAACTTGAATAAGTAAAGAAATTACAATTATATTCCCATTAATCTTTGACTGCAACTTTGCCTCTAAGCATGAAATCACAATAGCAGTAACAGTACATATATTTCTGTTATCAATAGAAATTGAGCATTTTCATATCACATGATATGAAACTCCACATACTGTGGAGACTCAATATATAATATATACGCTTCACTAATTTGAAATTAGAGTAACTATTAGATTTTTCCAGAAAGTTTGTTATTGATTTGTTTATATATGACCATAATTCAGATGTATTTTATATTTTATGAATATTTTTATAATTATCTTTTAAAGGTGATTTTTGTGACCCTATGTATTTAAAATTCTACATATTTAAATGATTTATCAAGGAAGGAATTAATAGAAAACCAGTCTATTAAAGAAGTGAATAACTTAGAAAAATTTAAGAAAGTCTTTTCTGAGTGTATACATTACTTCTAAGACTAATTAGTAAATAATCATCAACATGCAAATAATCCCTGTTATCTGGGTCTTCAAAGGTCGTAACCCATACTCGACCATCTAAAAGTCTCACAGGCTTGTTGAATTCAACTCACAACAGTCTGATCTGGTCTCATAAATTGTTTTCTAGTCCACCATTTCCCCATATTTAACTTTAAGCCCAATCTTCTTGCTTCTATTATGTTCTACCAGATCTTCCACATTCCACAAGTTTTGCAAACTAGAATCATTTAGCTATTTTCTGTTCATCTGATTTAACAAAAAGAAAAAAAATTTCCATCTGGCAATTTTTGTGCCAGGATTTACATCTTAATTTCATTTTCTCTTTATAGTAATCTTACACAAAATGTATTTGGTGCTAGGTAGACTGGAAGACATTAGCATAGAGAAACCATATATTATTAAATGGCAAAATCAAGATTCAAGTCCAGATTTCTCTTAACCAAAAGACTATACTTTCTCTTTTGCATAAAATGTAATGGGGGTCTGCGATTGCTTTTTCATCCTATTAGAAAGTAATCAGGAGCCATGCTTCTCCTATTCATTCATCCATCCATCCATCCTTCAAGCATTTATTGATTTTGTAATATGTTTCAGTGGTCTGTAGCTCTTTAATGGAAGAAAACAAAGTTGAATAAGACATGATATCTGTTCTCAATTACCTTATAGCTTAATCTTTTGCAATTTAAATATCTTCAAGCAGAATTATTTGCAAAAAATGGAAAACATTGCTTTCAATAATTAGATAGTATGATAACAAAACTAATTATAGTTCATGCCACCTAAAATAATGAAAAAATGGTTATAACTTCAAAGTAACAGTTACAAAATTTGTTCTGCTATGTTGGTTACCCAATCACGTCCTATTTGTGAATGTATTCAATACAAAATTTCCAGCACTGTGGTAGATAATAAATTTGCTTACAAAGGTGTACACTACTATGACAGAGACCATATATTATTGTCAGTGATAATGTATGAGTTTCCACATTTTTCTTACTGTGACTAAAAAAAAAAATCTACCAAATATTATTAGGTCCTTAAGAATTTCCACGGTAAATATTTTGATTATTTTGAAACATTTGGATAATGTTTTCAAAATGAAGTTATTATTTTCTAGGAACAATGCAAGTTTACTTTTAAATATATATCTTTTATATTAATAAATATATAGTAATAAATATATTACTTTTAAATATGTATCAAATCCAAAAGAGAAAAGAAAAGATACCTAATATCTTATACACAATTAAATGCTACTAAATATCAGACTAAATTTATTCCAGGAATTCTTATCATATGTACTAATGATAGAATACCTGGATAGATAGCTAAAGGTATGTAGAATTTATAACAAACTGTGGACAATACATGTCATTTTAATACAAAGTATGTTTCATGCAAATATTAAAAAAGATAAACTTATTTCAGAGTTTAGAAAGGTGTTTAATTTCTTAATTGAAGAAACCTGCTGCAATTGTTTATTTGACAGCATTAGATATTATGAGCCATCTAGTACCACTGGCTAAAGAATATAGTAACGCAGGGATGGTCCTCAATAACACTGGTCAACAGTGAGATCACAACTGACTTAAAAAGGCCCTAATCTGTAGTATCTTGGTGTGCTGAACATGAATATTTTTTATGAGCTCTTGTTTTGAAGATATTTCATATAATTCATTTATATGTTTCACCGTGTAATTTTATCCAGTAGAACTGCAACAGCATCCTAAATCAGCCTAGAATGATGTAATATTGCGTCACATTGCATAAGACCATCATGCACACATCATCCAGAGCTGATTGCATCATTTTCTGATGCAATGCAATACTACTGCCAGGCGGCTGCTGAAGCAAGCTGATGTCAGCAGTGCACACTAGAAAGCCCTGTCGGAAAGGGTAAGCATTGAAAATATTTCAGACTTTGTGTGAGATAGTTGAAGCTACTGTTCCATAGAACTGTTATTATTTTATCCATTTAGGCACAATACAGAACAGTCATGCCTCGAAAGTGCATTAATAGCGTGGACAATTTCTGCTCTATTTGTGGGGAAGTGCCATTTGCCAGCCAGAAGAAAAGTATCACTTTTCAAGTGAAGAAGGCTTATCATCTTTGCTTCGGATGCAAGGTTGGTGACCAAGACAAGCCTTGGGCCCTGCATCTATGCTGTGCTACATGTACAACACAGCTTTTGCAGCGATTAAATGGCAACAGACCATAAGTGCCACTTGTAGTCCCCATGGTGTGGATAGAGCCAAGCAACCACATAAGACTGTTACTTCTGCTTGGCTCCTCCTCTTTCTGGCAGAATAACAAAACAAAAGAAGTCGAGAATAGTCTACCCAAATATTCCGTCTGCATTGAGATGACCGGTTCAACAGTTTGGTGCACGGTGATGCGAAACAAGCATGGGATGCTTTTCGCCTAGTATCTACAAACTTTCTTGGGAATGTTAGGGCAGAAAACTACAAGGAACTAGAAGAAAACATGCTGATGCAGTATCAGAAACTTGGGTGCAATATGTCTCTAAAGATCACTTCCTTCATTCCCGTCTGGATTTCTTCCCTGAAAACTGTGGTATGGTTAGTGATGGCAAATGGTTTCATCAAGATACCGCATCAATGGAACAAAGATACCAGTGAAAATGGTCCACTACAATGCTGGCTGACTACTACTGGACACTCCCCAGAGATGCTCCTGAACAGCTGTATAAGAGTGAAGAAATCTAAGAAGTAGTCTATGACTTGATTTTTTACACGTATTAACCATAGACCTATTACTATTGGCATGCATTTCATGACATAAACATCCATTTATTGCAGATTACAAAAACACTAGAGCCAAAATTAGAATTTGACTGTCACATTCATGTTGAGCACATATAAATTGATAGGAAATAACTAATTTTATTTCAGTAACATGACTTTTGTAAAAATTTGTTGACCAATGATTGGCATGCATTTTGTGATGTAAACATCAATTTGTTGCAGATTACAAAAAAAAAAATTAGAGCCAAAATTAGAATTTGACTCTCATATTCATGTTGAGCACATACAAATTGATAGGAAATTACTAATTTTATTTCAGTGATATGACTTGTAAAAATTTGTTGACCAGTGTAATTGAAAAAAAGGACTTTCCCTTAGAATAACCCTAAGAGCTGTTTCAGTGGCCACCCTGATTCTTTAAACTCACTTTTGCTTTGAGCTTAACCCTGTTGGTGGGTCTTGCTCATTTGTTCTACTACTGTGTTTACCATTGGACAACAGGGCCATCATTATTCCCCCTGTTTTTTCTGTAATGCCAGATGCTGCCACCTGACAAAAGGGATCTTCCTCCCTTAATTTCCTTCTCCGTTCACAACCATACAAGTGTCTTTTGGTAAAGATTAAAATTGTCTGTCTACCCGCAGACTGATAGCTCACACATGAAGAAATGAATACATCTGTAGCAGTTACTTTTACAAACTGTGTGTTCACACTATGCCAAAAAGGGTCAGTTGTTGGATATATGAAATTTAACATATATTCAAAGTTGGCTTGTGTTCTTTACTTCATTAGAGTTTACTTGTAACATTAAAGTTTTCAGAAGGAGATAAGATGTATTGCTTCCCTTTAAAAGATGGAGAAATTTAGCAAGTGGTAATTTAATTATTTGGAGGAAGTCGTGGAATAGATTTTAACACAACCAGAACTAGGAACCCTGTGCCATTGTTTCTAAAGCAGAGACACAAAATTTGATCACCATTGCCAATGAAGATGCAAGGGGTATGTGATTTATAGGAAAGTACAGGGAGAACATTGCTGGTTGCTTTTCAGTATATATGAACAATTAATACTATAGAAATATATTCAAACTCTTAACAGGTTATAGTTAATTTGATTCAGAAGACATTTTACTTGATTTATTTTAATTCATTGCAGGCATTTACATTGAGAAAGCTCATTAACTAAACCAAAAATAGAAGAATAAGTTGTTCCATGCCATTTAGAACATTTGTATCTAAGTGCAGAAAAATTTTTTCAGTTGATTCTTAATGGAACCAAATATTATTATTCTTGCTAGACAAAGAATTTTGGGTAGGAAAACTAAGTATCTTAAGTTTACTTGACTATATTTTTATGTAAGGTTATATTTTTCTTCTCTGAGCTGAGACACTAACAAATTATAATTAGGTCAATAGAAGAATGGCTTAAGTATCCATAACCTGGAAAATCATGGATCATTAGTACTAACTGCCAATGATTAATGATTTATTGTGTAGGGATATAAAACTAGTTTTAGAAAAATTGTTAGTGTGGGGAATCATTTTAAGGGAACCCTATCTCCCTTGTCTTAGTTCCCTTGTCCATCTCTAGAAACTCTATATTTCTGGTCTGACTGGGCTTCAAAATTCATTAAGGTCAAATTGCTATCCTCAAATGTGATGTTGATTTATTTGGAACAGGATCTATTGATTAATAATATTCATTTTCCTTTTGAGTTCTGTTCATTATTATTGCTGCCTTCAACCAATATATAAAGTCAGAGTAGTGGCTTAACCTTTAGCACCTCCACAGCTGGCTTCAAACACAATGCCAACTCAAATCTGGGTTTCAGGGCTTAACAGGCTCAAAAGGATTATCTTTGTACTGTGTTTTTATTTCAGGTTTATAATCCTTACAAAACTGTAGACCTTTCTCTGTAACAGCTCAGGGTCAAATCAACAGGTTTTGTAAATTGAATCCAGAGACCTAGAATGTCAAAGTGTGTGGCCTTCGCAACAACTGGTCTTTCAATCATGAAATGAGAATGCCTCAGCAGATCTATACCTGAATCATCTGGGAAGCTTTTTCACTGTGCTGAAGCACAGCATCCACCACTGTTTCTGAATTAACTGGTCTCAGGTGGGCTCTAGGCATTGGTTAAACATTAAATGACTCTGAGGTGGTTCTCATTTGCAGTCAAGCTTAGTGCCCCCTCATAAAGCCTCAGTGATCATACATGTTCATCAGCTGCATAGGAGTCAGGACGCCCAGTGGTGATCTAAGCTAGGACTCGCTTTTTCCTTCAAACAAGCTCATAGCACAGAACACACAGGATAAGGTAAATCTCATAAGCACTGTATCTACAAATATTAGAAAAGCAATTGGCACTATTTATTTGACTTAGGATTACTTCTCATTGCTATGTTTAAACTCTGAATAAATTATGTATTCACTCTGATTTTATAACCAGGATATTTCTTGGTTTTCTGTGGATAATTACTAGTAGGGAGCTTAGAATTTTGATCTGTAACACATATATTAATTATTCCTGTCTTCCTTTGTTTTAGGATAGTACCAGATAGAACCTCCACTACCAATTAATGTAAGTTCAGTCCTCTTGGGTACAAGAAACATGGTCTGGTTTTCTATATCTACTCCATGAGAACTTGCTTGCTATGAAAATATATTTTTAAGCTTCTATAATTATGTTGGAATTCTAGAGGATGAATTCACAAATTGAACAAAGAAATCAGAGGTTTTGGTATTTAAAGTATATTAGAAATTAAAAGAAATAAAAAGTCACCAAAGAATAGGAAAAACAAAATAAGGAAGGTAAAGTCTCTCCATTCCTACCCAGATGTGTATGCATGTGGAGGGGGAGGAGTAGATAAAGCACACTTTCCCAGAGAAGGAAAATGTTTTGTTAAAGAGGTAATATATTTTTAAAAGTATTGGGTGAAATATAATAGAGGGCAGCATATGAGTTATATTAACACTCTTTTATACAATGGGGTTTTATTTATTTATTTATTTTTAAAGATTTATTTATTTGTACATACAGCCGGGGTACAGGCCAGAGGTGTGGAGTGGTGAGAGGCTTCACCAGAGACAGAGTGGGGAGCAGAACAGGCAGATTAGAAATACACTGCTGAGGGGAGTAGCAGGCGAGGCAGGAGAGGTCTGCCGCACCATGTGGGATTCTCCCCGGCTGGGCATCGAACTAGCATCGCAGCTGCCGACAGCTCCACAGCGCAGTGCTTAACCGCTGCGCCACCAGGGAGGCCCCACAATGGGGTTTTAAAGTATATAATTTTGTTCCATTAAATACCATGATCATGTAACCGTAACTCAAATGTCCTTAGAATAAACCATTGCAATTTTTCAAATGGAAATTACTTTTAGAAAGTATATTAATGCTAAACCTCTACTCCCTCCACCTCTTTTACCTGATTACATGATACTCCATGCCAAAGAGAGGTAAATTTTCCTCTTGGTACTAGAAAGGACTGTTACCTACTGTTTTCAGTCACATAAAAATACCTATAAAAAAAAGAAAGAAAGGAAACTTTATGATGATTTGGAATGCCATCCCTCTGGAAATATAATTTTACAAATGGTTTTCTAGTAAGTATACTTTTTTTATGCTCGAAATAAGAAGCTTCATATATGTTATAAGCCTGTTTGCCTGTTTCTGCATTTTCTCTGGGTGCTCCCTGCCCAGAAAAAAGAAAGGCTCACTGATAAAGAATTTAGGTGTTATAGCAGGCTATGATGCTGCTCTCCCCTAGGGCTTGGGAGGAATGATGTGACACTAGAGGAAAACCATAAAGTAGTTGCTATTGTTCAGTAATGACAGTAATTCTCAAGTCCAAACTACAGTAATGACTAGCAGATACCACTGATGTATGTGCATTTGGGTATCTTTAGGTGAAGGGTCCCTATTTTAGTTTTAGAGGGCAGTGGTGGATGGGCATCTGTCTTAGAATTAGACCAGGTTTATTTCTGGCACAACCATGTGGTGGAATTGACCATCATTTGTGTTCACAGACTCTCTTAAACTCTCATTTGTAAAGTGAAGACAATTTTTGCCTCCTGGAGGAATTTTAACGACTAGAATCTTAAAATCCATTGTAAACTGTAATGGACTATGCAAATAGCTTCCACTATTTTTATTACAGTTAATCAGTTTTATGGAATATCAAATATATATTGTGCCATATATCTTGTTTTTTCTCTTTTCCAAATAACCAAATTGAACTGTGTTTCCATTATACCTTGCTACATAGCAGACCATTCCAAATTAGCAGCTAAAATACTTGCACACAATTTTGTGGATCAGGAATTAAGGAAGTCTCTGGGAGGAAGTGAGTCCCTATTCACTGTGGTGTCAGCTGGGACTGCTGGAACCTGAGGATCCATTTCTAATATGGCTCTTTGCTCTTGGATCTGGTGTCTTGGTGCCACTTGTCTCCCTTGTCTCTCCCATGGGGTCACATCCTTTAGGTCATCTCCATGTGGACTTTGACTTTTCACAGCTTGGTGACCTTGGGACAGTCACTCTTCCTATGTGCTGGTTGACTTCCAAAAGAGAGGAACTGTCAAAGCTGGTTAAGAGCGGTGCCCATAATTGGCAGAGTCATGTCCTCTGTGTCCTATTTGTTAAAGAAGCTGTAACAACAGCAGAGGTTATAATGTGGCCAAAAATGGACTCTATGGCTTGATGGGGATTAATCAGGTCTGCATATTTTCAATCAAATTTAACTCAGTAGTTTCCATTTATGTTTGGTTTTTCTATATGTATTTAATAAATGAACAATTACAACTTCTTAAATGATACACACATATCTACACACACATACACACAACACATGGAAAGGTTCTTGCCTGCCATTTTATCATCCAAAAATATTCAGTCATTTGACACAGGTACTTGCTTTTATTACATTGACAATTGATAGTAGTTTAGTCGCCCTCAGGTAAAAGTGTGTGGAATGTCAAGCTAGAATATTTATATTTTATTTTGCCTAGGATACTCTTAAGTCTAAGAAATAATAGAAGTGTCATGCCAAAGGCAGCCTGGTGATGAAAATATTTTAAGACATGGGTGTTATGGAGGCAGCTACCTCCTCTGCATAGGATCAGTCATGCTTTTCATAAATTTGAAATGTGAAATGCATTTGTGGTATATATGGTATATCAATGTGGGTGATATGGCCGCTTTATTCCTGAGAATAGTTAACTAGCCAGAACACCACATTCTTTGATTATGTTTAAAAAGTCAGGATTTGTTTTTCTAAAACTATCATGAGTTTTCTTAATAGAGTTCATCACTATAGTACCATAAACTCCACACAGAACTTACTGAGCATGGCAAAGTCTTACTGTGACTGTCTTCAGTACTTAAACAGACATTGAGGAACCATTTGCTCTGTGTGTGTGTGTGTGTGTGTGTGTGTGTGTGTGTGTGTATGTGTCTGTGTGTGTGTTCCCATCCTTTTCCATAAATTCTGGGTGACTCCACTAACTACTGTCCTTTGTTTTGTCTTTGTGATGTCTGTTTCTCTAGCTTTCTTTTCTCATTTTCTGTTGGCTCCCTTCCTGAAAGGATCTGATTATTCAGAGTTGTAAATTACACCTCAAGAAGATTCAAAGTCACTTGAAAGTGTTAAGACCTTGAACTCTGTTATGAGGCCCGCGTCCCTCTCTACATTGAAATTTGATTTATGTGAGGGGATCACAACCTCAAATATCTGTAAGTGCCTCACAGGAAACAAAACTGAAACGATAAATAACATAACAGTAATACAAGTGTTTTAAAAAGTTTTTTCCATCTTTATTTGACTCAGACTTAGGTAAACAAATATTTTGACTACTCTAAGGAAAAAAAAATCCATTAATGACTACTGACACTCAACATTCTATAAAAGAAACAATAGGGACTGGTGAAGAGTATGACAAATGGAAGGGGATAAACCCAATAAAAGAAGCATTCCTCAACTCCAGGTGACTGGAGTGATGTGTGATTTGGATCCCATTTTCTGTGAATTCTCTTTATTTTTAAATATTGATTAATTAACAAGATAAAATTCTGGTTAGGCCAATAAAATATATCTGTGAATCAAATTTTACAATGGACCACTAGTTTCTGAATCTATTCATGACTCTGCTCTTCCTCTTGAGTGCTAGATCCATACACCGCTGCTCTTATGATACCTTCATCACTATCTAAAATTCATCGTGCTTAACATATACAAATCAGAGCTTTGACTATTTTCATCTTAACTTTTCCTATTTCAGGAAATGGCACCATTATCAGCACAGCATTCTTTCTTGAGAATCTTTCTGTTTTTCCTGATAAGTAAATTCATCAACAAATTACATCATTTCTAATCTTCAGATTATAACTAGACACACCCACTTCTCCCCATTTTCACTACCACTCCCATAAATCTTTACTCCAATCTCACTTTCCCAGATTAATACAATAGCCTTTAGATTGGTCTCTCTGCTTTATTACTTCTCCACTTTCATTCATACTCTGCGTGCACTGGGAAAATATTAGACTACAAAAACAACAGCCCTATTCCTTCACATAGAATCTCTCAGTGACTTCCCACTGTAATTGGAATGAAAGTCATAGTTTTTTCCATGCCTCTTTGATCACTATTCTCCCGCCACCTAAGTCATCCCTGTATCACTGATAAGACCAAGTTCTTGTCCATCTCAGGATCATGCTGTTTGCTTTTTTCCCTGATTCTTTGATTAGTTGATTCAATTTCAATCTTGGTTCAGTCATCTTTTCGGAGAGACATTTCCTGATCATCTCATGTAAAAGTAACCCTTGAACTCAGTTACTCTCTATCACACCAAACAATTTGTTTTCTTTGCCAACATACTGTTGTAATGTTATAGTTTTGTATATTTCTTTGCTGGGTATAATCTCGCCATTGAAATGTAAACTCTATGAAAGCAGGAATCTTATCTTAGTTGCTATAATAGCCATGACATCTAGCTTGGCACATGGCACCTCCACAATAAATACTTGAGGGAATAAATATTATGTTTAGTGTTTGATGAGTAAATCATAATATAATGTCAATATGCATTGTAATGAGAAGGAACATCAGGGTGTGATCAGTGGCAAGAGCATGAAAGAATTCACCAGAGACAGAGTAGAGAACAGAAAAGGCAGATTTATTGAAATACACTGCTAAGCAGTGAAATACACTGAAGCAGCAGGCAAGATGGGAGAAATCTGCCTCTGATGGAGATTTTGAGGCTCTCTTTTATACCCTGCTTTTGGGGGCTTTATAACTTGGGCTTCCAATTTGCACCAGTTACCTGCTGGGATGTCTGGCATTGGTTGCTGGCATTTGGCAAAGAAACATGTCCTGGCCTCTGCTTCCGCATTCCTGGAGCAAGGTTGGATTTTCCTGGTCCTGGTGATCTGTCTCGGGCGTGTCCCAGAGGCACCTTATCCACCCCCTTATTTATTCAGGCCTTCCTAACCTGCCTGCTGGGCACAGAGTGCAGGCTTAGTTTTTCACCTTATTAAATTTTGCATCGAATATGTAATATCAAATAGTAAAAGTATTAAATTTGTTATTGAGTATATGTCATAGTGATTGATGATTATTATAGTTCGACCTGTAGAGACACATGTAGACAGAGGATATTTCTATTTTATAAAAAGCCTCAAATTCTTAACATGCCCTGTGTTATCTGGTCCAATCTGCAGTCAGTACCACTTCCCTCATTCTCTGACAATCAGCCACATAAACTATCATTTAGTGTCATCATAGTTGCTTTTTTCTACCCATAATGATCCTTGAACTCATAACCCTTTTAGCTGACTAGCTCTTCTTATTTTGTTCTTCCTTCAAATCTTAACTCAACATTGCTCCGCAGTGAAGATTCCCTGCCTGCCTCCCATCTATCGCCTGTGGCTTGGACAGATTTCCCCCCAAAGGCAGCTTTCATTATTTTTCATTTAATTATTATCCCATTTCCTTATTATTTATCATCTGTAAGAACCAAGACTGTCTTGTTTACTGATATATTAACAGCTTTTTACAAACATCCCAGAGCAGAATGGAGACTAAATATTTGTTGACAGACATTTGTACATGAATGACAAAGAAAAATGTAGTACTTTTCCACCTCCCTGTTCACCTAGAGCACAAATTCATTAGCATTAACATTAATTATTTAACATGTCATCCTGAATTTCTAATTCAGGATCTTCATTCCCTAAAAATTTCTTCCCCTGTTATTTTTGGGACATCTTAAGGGAATTGTGTGTGTGCAGTCACCAGCAAATCAGCTGTTTGCTTTTCTCCCTGACCAAGTATTCTATTAGTGTTTGCCCCCAGGGCAGTGGTATGAAGGTGCTCTGCCGCTGTCCCTTATGTCTCAGACAGCAAGGCTTCCGCTTTTTCCTTTTGGAACCACTGTCAATCTCTGCCACAAGATGTGCTACTGATCCTCTGGAGGTGTTGAACGTTTTAAACCATTCTGTGTGGACCCACACCATTGGGTAATATCAAGAAAAGAAGTTTCTTGTCTTGCTCTTGAATTACACCTCATGATAATGACATGACAAACCTTGTATTCCAGTGTCTGTTGAATTTTTAGAAAGAAGTATTATTTCTTTAGATTTTATAAATGCATGCCTGTCTTTTAGGGTCCAAGCGTAGATTGTTGATGTCCTACATGAGATACAAATTCAGTGGCTGTCCCAAGCTTTCCTCAGAATCGCATTACCCTTCTGATAGCACAGGCTTTGATATAGTTCAACTACGTCTCTCTACCAGGTGGGTCTTCTTATATCACTCATGTACATAGATAACTGGAATATGTGTGTCATCTGCTTCCCAGACTTGGGAAGTTATTACGGGGTGCTATTACGGTTCCTCACACTGTCGCCAGGTAGATTTGAACTGGTGTTGGAAAATATCTTGCCATTCAAGTATAAGGAACAACCCCAATAGTCATAGATTCAGGCAGTACACAATGGCAAAATAATTTATGTGGTTTCATAATGGGCCTGGGTTTTAGATATATTCATAGAAAATCCATCAAAATAATAAGGAATCCCAGAAAAGTATCCTCCTTTCTTCTTATTCCTACCATCAGTGATGCTTGCAAGGAATTCCATTTGCTTATAAAAGGGAAAAACACTGATGTGAGACCAAGACTAGGAATGGTGTGGAGTCTGCTTTTGTGTAGGGAAGTTTTTTCTCAATATGTAGAGACTAAATTTTTCCATAGGAAAAAAATTCCACTCAGATAAATCTGCCATACTTTATAACCAAATGCAAAACAGGATGATAGACACTAAGCAGCCTAGAGAATGCCTGACCTGTCTTTTATTGCCTTCGAGAGCCAATTTGAGCTCTGAGCAGTGAAATGAATCAGTGTTAGAGAAATACAGAAATACCAGGTGAGAATTTAGAGGAGTTCTGTCGTTAAAATGCAAGAGCTGGAACAAAATAGAAATCATACTCGCAGCAAATTAGTAGACATGGAACAACCCAGGAGAGCAAATCCTTAACAAGGGGAATAAAAATCATTAAGGGAAATAAAAATAGACTGAAGAGAGATTTTTCCCATTCCTTAGGCCATGCTTACAAAGAGAGCACAAAGGAAAAGATAAATGATAGAAACAGAAAATCATTAATATGAGCAACTTTCTTTAGCAAAGATCTCATATATATTTTACTTTTGAAATATTTATATTGTATAATTTATGAATGTGTCCACATAGTAATTGAAGCTGCATGTTTTTCAGGGCTTTTTTTTAACCCTATGTAAGAAATGGTGGAAGTTAATGTCATGTCAATGATGAAGGCCTCTAAGAAGGCATTATTCACAACCAGAGGTTTTATTCAAATGTACACTCAGCTGTGTGTTGTAATTAAATAAGTCTCCCACCAGGGGGAGCAAGGAAATAAATCTCAAAGCCCAAGGCCAGGCACTTTTCCAACTGAAGGTACACTAGATTCCAGAGAGAACAGCTCAGTTTTGTTTTGTTTTGTTTTCCTTCTGGTGAATCATTTGCAGCCTGTATTTCACTGTGGGAACTTTCTTTCAGATTTATTTTCTCTAGTTTTTAAGCTGCATTTTCAGTTGTAAATCCATCCTATGACTGCGCAGCAAAGCAATATTCCAGCAGGGAAATATTTCCTATAGGATTTCTAAAACCTTGCATAGTCAGTTATAACAGAGCTTTCCCCAGTGACTTGCCAAAGGTAACTGAGCCTGCGAAGGAGATAGGGGATAAAATTAGATGGGGTGGAGACACTTGCTTAAGGAAGCTCTTGGAATGACTTAATGACTCATAAGAATGAACTGGGGAAGCAGGCAGGTCAGCACAATAGATGCAATTAGCAAATGCAATTAGCATCAGCATATAAATCCCTCCCCTTGGCTTTCTCCTGATATTGCCAAGGCAACCCAGGCAGCCTCCTTCTTTCCCACCTCCTCTTTTCCAACAACCCCAGGCTCCCGCCTCTTTGCATTACTGCCTCTGCCCTTGGAGATGATTTTAAACATGTTGCACCTGGATTAACATGTGTGTGGGGGTAGAAAAAGAATGAAAATGGTTGGGGGTGGGGTGGGTGAGAATCTATGCTTTGCAGTTGAGACTCTTTTTTGCTCGTTCACACTCTTTTCAGAATATATAACCTGTGCTGGGTTTCAGAATTTTCTGTTTTTATTTGTGACCATGGGTTGACATGAAAAATGCCTTTCTTTTCACTATAACATGGGATTCTGAAGATGTGCACCGAACACTATTTGATCTATGTTTACCTTTTACACATTTATATCTGCCTTTAAAGCTAGTTTGTTGTGACTTAAGTAATGTTTCAAGTGCATTTTTGTGGTCACTGGCAGGCACAAATCGTGAAGAGTGAAGTGACAATTCAGGAAAAGAAATGGGGATGGTAGAAAAAAAAATTACCCACACAGATACAGTAGTAACAGTAAGAAGTGGTATTGTTATACAATGGGGTGCCTGACTGTGGGTTCTTACCCGTGTGCTTAAAAAGGACTTATAATAAGAACGATTGTAAACACTCACAAAAAGGTTAATAAAAGGGTTTATTTACAAAAGGAAGGGAAATAAAACAATGAATAACTCGGGGACAAAAGAGAAAGTGAGGGAGAGAGATAAATCTCCAAATACGTCCTACCAGATCCATCCAAAGAGCTGGAAACCCCAATGGCACGCTGTAGCCCGGCAAGAAGCAAAAGATCCCCAAGGTCAAAAGCCCTCCTTATATAGCTAACATGTCTGCTTAACTCCACCCCTCAGTTTCTGGTAATCCTCTCTTCTGGATGATGATGAAATTCTGGGATTTGTAGCCCTAGGGGTCTTGGATCTCTCTGGCTTGAGGTGGGGGTCCATAAACCTTCTTGTGGAGTTTGTTGCAGATGTCCTTTTTTCCCCTCCACAGTATCAGAGGAAGAAAATGAAAACTTTAATTTTCTGATTTAATATTTTTTTATTATTTTAAGTAAGTATGTAATACATACAGAATACAATACTAAGCCAACTGTACTGGAGAAAGCCAGTGATAGAATGGAAGCCAGAGTGGGGTAAGCAAAAGATCCAGGGTAAGAGACAAAGACAAGAAACTGGAGGGTTGGAACTTGGAGGACATAGTGGTAGTGTTGGGGGGAAAGGATGCCCTGACAGAACTCCACAAACACAGGCTTTATGGCTCCACCCCCACTGCAGACCAGAGAGATCCAAGACACCAAGAACTACAAATCCCATAATGTCGTCATCAGCGAAGGGAGGATTGCTGGGAACTGAGGGTGGAGTTAAGCAGTCAGATTTGGTAGATAACCGGACATGTGGGCTTTGGGAGGCTCTTGACTTTTCATTGGCCTTCAGTGAGCTACTGGGGTTTCAGCTGAGGGGAACTGGTAGGAGGCATTCACCAATTTATCTCTTTCTCTTTCTCTCTGAGTTATTCATTTCTTCATTTCCTCTTCTTCAGTAAATAAACCCTTTGTCAACCTTTTCATGTGTTCCTGCAGTTGAGTCTTATAATGCCCTTTTAAGCATGTGGGTGAGGACCTACAGTCAGGCACCCCATTTCATATCAGGGTTACCCTCTAACAGTTGGGACTTGGGTTTGAGATGTGATTGAGATGAGAAATTAGTGGAAGGTTTTCAGCACAGTAGTAACCTTTTAAACTATCTTGTTTTGGTGACTAGACGTAATGAGGCAGGAGGGAAGGCCGGAAACCCAGCCAGAGGAGGGCAACTGCTCTAAATAAACAAATAATGATCTTACTGGGATCAAGGTGGTAGAACGATGGTGAAAAGGTATGGATTCTGGATAGACATACATAATTGACCTCAAGGGGAGCAGTGTCAGAGTAAACGTGGCCCTTGAAAGAAAGAGAGGAGCTGTTTCCAACCTAAATGGGTGCCATTACTCACACTCAGAAAGCCAGACTCTGAACTGTGAGGTCATTTCCACAATCCTTTATTATTCCATTAATAAAGGTAGCCCTTAATGAAAGTGTGGTGCCATCACAGGAGAATGGTAGTATTTTAGAGAATCTATCCCCTCAATTGGGGAGTGAAGAAAAGTTAAATAGGAAAGAAAGGAACGTGACAATAAGCATGGGGAAGGATTCTTCATCTCCAGCCCTACAGGCATCAGGCAGCCTGAGGGAGTCATCAGCATGAGACTGTCAATGATTTCTTGGAATAGTTGATCTCTTGTTACTAGTTTAAAATGACCCATTGGTGCTCATCAGAGGCTAATGTTGTCAGCATTTCCCAGAAGAAATGAAACATCTCCTTAAGTGCTAAGTAACCTAGTACAGTGGCTCTGGGGATAGGGCACAGTGCATTGAGCTGCTAGGCTAGAGGTTAAGGCAGAGGTCACATCAAGTTCCTTGGCTCAGTCTCTCCACAAAGCCAGAGGTAGTTGCAGATTACAGAGTTTTTGTTGTTGTTGTTGTTGTTTTAAGAGAGCAAGCAGTGTTTCCTATTTTCTTGATTTTGATTAGCTAGCACTTAGTCTCACGGTGCTTCCTACAATACAGTGTTACAATATAGTGTTAAGATGGGTTAAATATAAGATGGAAAAAATATCTATAACTCCTAATGGTCATATTTCTATAATGATCAAGTCCTCCACTGCAGAATTAGACAATCCTGGTTCTGATAGTATCTGACATTTTTTGCCTTGGGCAAATCACATCATCTTTCAGGATTTCGTTGATTTTTTTAAAAATAATATAAAGTGGTTTTACCAGATAATATGAAGTCCATTTCAGATCAACATTCTCTAATTCTTTGTGGCTATTATCTGATGATGATAACCAGCTTACTGTTTATATGTGATTGAAACTATTTGTAGAAATGTAACAAAAAAGATTGTTAAATGACTTCCTGTCAAAATGAGTTTGGGAACCCTTAATTTCAGAAATGAAAACAGGATTAATTTATTGCATTACTTTCCCAAGACTTGTAGGCATTTATTTCGATCTAAATATTGAGCCACAGAAATAAGTGTTTAAAATAATATAGCATCAATAACATGGTTTTGTAAATTTGAGTGAAGTGCAAATTTTGCTTTTCTCAAGGAAAGATTCTCATATGGAACTTTTTAGCCTAATTTTGAACCATCAAGATGAAATAAAAATCAAAGGCATTCATTTTTTTCTCAGTATAGAGAGAATACTATGCCAAGTAAGTAGGTCATTGGCAGATTCCTAGTTTGCATTATCCCTCAGTTTAGTTCTATAATATTTATTCTTTAAGAATCATTCAGAAATTTAAATTATCTGAGCACAAAAGATGTATTCTGTGCTTAAAATCTGCCCTGAATGAATCATTTCCTAATGGTAGCTTTTTTTTTTTTTTTGTCTTTTATTTTCCTTCTCAAAGGATCTAATTACATATTTGCCAGGGAAGTGAGCCTTTATATGTCATTCTTAAATGCTGTTTTTTATATGCAATTCATTCTTTCATTCACTCAAAACAAATGCAATGGACCTACTATGTTCTGGACACTCTTTGACCTGTTGATGATAGAACTACAAGTTCCTGGGTTTATAGAATTCTGCTTATAGTCTATTTAATGTTCAACTTCTAGAAACTAAGGTATGATACCATCTAATAGAGTTTAGAAATATAATTCTTAAGCAACTGCTGCCTCATCTTTTAAATCTAAGCATTAAATACAACTTATAATTTTTCATTCTTTAACTCTTAGATGCCTTTTCTAACACCACTAATCTAGCTAGGATTTTAAATTAGTTTTTCTTAGACAAAGGACTTTTCAACTAGACCAATAAACTTTCCTTGTACATTTCAATAAAAATGGTTTGGAGTGAAGAAAATTAGATTTGAAAAATAAAGTTTAAACTCCAGCCCTGCATATACTGTGAACTCAAGTAAGTTACTTAACTTGTCAGAGGTAAGGCCTCTTAAGTAAAATGGAGTCGATTTCACTGCTCTAGTGAAATGACCTCTCCTATTATTCTGAATTCTGAAAGACTATCCTATCATACTAAAGTTGAAAACATTAAATTTCAGTTTAAAAAATAGCAATTAAATTTGTCATAGACCTACAACATAATATGTGCACATTAAAAAGGATTTTTCTAAATAGCTTTTAATTAACTTGAGATTTTTATATCTCTTCATTTATCAAGTATATGAGGTGAGAGAAGTACTGAAAATGTATCAGTTCATTTCTATTTCAATAACTTGGTACTGGCAATTTGTAATAACACTGGAAACAGAGTGTGACAGAAAATAAAATGTGGTTTATTTCTAATTAGCTAAAAGGGAGGAGCAAGGAATATTCATTTTAAAATGAAAATTTTATGTATTCCCAACAGCACAAAAGGACTTATGAGCATATTTTTTTCATTTCTAGCATTCTATCATCCATCAGAGATTTACTAAAAGTAACAAAGATATTCCATGAATACTACTAATTAATTCAAAAGGATTTGTTAGACTCAATGAGACAATAAAGTAAGATATCCACTGAGAGATTTTTGATCTCAATAGAGAATGGAAAATAAATAGCATTAATCCAAAGTCTATGTATACAGATTAGTTAGAATGGTCTTTTAACCTTCCACAATCAATTTAAAGACTGCAGTGGGCAGAATATAAATAATGGCAATGCCCATTTTAGAACAATGCATAGATTAGATACTAAGTGCATATCACTCATCTCAAGCAGAACAAGCC
The DNA here is from genome assembly GCA_004024925.1 of Scalopus aquaticus. Lineage (NCBI taxonomy): Eukaryota > Metazoa > Chordata > Mammalia > Eulipotyphla > Talpidae > Scalopus > Scalopus aquaticus. The sequence goes on from PVIJ01002674.1 coordinate 26,923, forward strand.
ATCATTTTTAGCAGAATATTAGCCTTTTATTTATACTCTATGTCTCCAATAATATACTAGTTCTTGTGCCATGCTATGAAACGTATTTTATTTTAAAATATATGCTGGAATATTTGTAGAGTAGCATTTTATCTGTACCTATTGGCATTCCTTATAAATGGTATAAGACTTCAAGATGGTATCACAAAAAATGATCTCTATAGAGAAGAAAAACATCCAAACATGATGGACTACATTCAAAACTAGCATTTCTTATTATAAAATAATTTGTTACCTTGTCATGTGACCCACAATGAAAAATAATTTCTTAATTCCCATGTTTGCTTCGTGTAGTACTAGACATCGTCTTTACGGATCTGGGAACTGCTTTAGGGAACATAGCTCAAACTTTGAGGGCCATTCAGAAATTGAAAGATAATAAGTATGGATAAAAATATTGTAAGTTGTTTTAGCTTATATCAATCAATCAAGTGATAACAGTTTTCATATGTAAACCAAATATATTTGGGATAAATTTCAGCTCATAAATTGTATGTGATATATGTCTCACATAAACACTTCTAAAGCTGTTCTTTTTTCCCATGCAATAGTAATTGAATATTCAATGGAAATAACTGAATAGCTATGCTGCACTTGGTGTACCACTTGTCTCATGTAGCTTCCTACCAATTTTGAGTAAGAAAAAGAACAAAATTAGAACTAAACTGTTATGCCATTGACAAAATAATAAGTAGGAACCCCAAAATATGGTGAAAGAACAAAGGCATGAGCAACCCAGCACTGAAGATATTCCTCTCCACTGCACATAGCCCTAGTTTAATATTTCAGAGTAAATACAGACAAGAAAAGTGAGGTGAAACAATTGTCAAACTACAAGCACCTTAGGGGGAGGGAGATAGTTAAACTCTTAGGATTGGATTTAATGAACTCATTAAGACTTTTTCTCTGTTTAATACTGAAATTAATATTTACTTTATTTCCCCAAGGTTCAAATAGATAATAATCAAGTAATTGCCCTAAAACATGAGGAGGTAATTTTTTTAATTTATTGTAAATGGCTAAGGCATAGATCCCATCTTAGAACCTAGGATCTGGCTTCCTCAGCTTTTGGAGGGGGTTGCCTGGCTCACAGCCAGGGCCCTCCCCAATAACTGCTTTCTGACCATGGGAGCCATCTTTCCGTTGGGGTAAAGAGGGAAAGGGCACAAAGACCTTAATTCAATTTAGAAAATTTCTGAAGAGGAACACCAACGCCACTTTTTTCCCCAAGGAATCAGCTAAATCCTCTGGATTAACTCTCTTGCAGCTTGCCTTCTCCCTTGGCCAAATCTTGCCTCTTTAACTGTCTTTCAGCTGTTCTGAAGAGCTGTGCCCAGTAAACATATGCATGCAAATGAGAAAGTCTCCGATCATGCTTCCTAAGGAACTCAACCTTGTTGTGCCTCCCTAATTAATTATATTTTGAAACCTCATGCACTATAACCGGAAATTGGAAAAGCTCTGCATTTTCTCAGTCCTTTAGCATCATTTTATTAAAATACTTGGCTTATTTGTTTCAAAATTCTTATACTGCCCTCTAACACATTCTTGATCAAAGTCTGATCATATCAAGAATATAGGACACTGACATTCTTTTCTAGATGCATGATTTAATAAGGACAGAAGAATTTGAAAGATTGTTGAGTACAGTATTAGTTATAGTTTTCAAAAGTCAATAGACTATGAACATTCTATTCAGTTCTCCAAAGTAGCATTAGTCATCCTTATTGGAGACATCTCAGTCTGACAGTTCATTCAGATTTATGTCCCCAGACATGGACTACTATGGAAATTAATTTTGAAAGACGTGAACCAGGAGTTACATGAGGAAAAGTGCTGATTTTATTAGGTACAATGTATATGTTTGTTAAGAAACAGTTTTAAAATACTAATACAATTATCTACTAGTTACTAATCTTTACTATCTAATATAATGACCTTAAGTACTTTTTATATATTGTCCCAAAAGTTTACAACGTATTATACAATAAATACTATCAGTATTATGCAAAGAAAAAGTAAGATTCAAGCCTGTTAGTCAACTAGGCCAAGACTACATGTTTAGTTAGTGGTAGTATTTTTTTTTAATATTTTTTTCAATTAGTTCTTGTTTGTTTACTTGTTTAATGTAGCAATGTTAGATTATAATATTGTTTGTGTTTTAGAAGTATAGGCTCTTCCCCTTTGAAGTCAACTGACAAAGGCTACCAGGATCACATCTGTAGTGATACTGAATCAGGACCTCGAGGGTCCTGAGGTGACTGGGGTCTCTCTCAGTTCTTGTCTTTGATGAGGAAAGAATTCAATGACCAGACCAGAGTTATTTGAGAAAGCAAGCGATTTATTGATAGATAAGAGGAAAGCTCTGTGCAGAGAGGGGCCCCGTGTGGCCACTGAGGGGCCGAAAAGCAGGTGTTTATATGGGTATTGTGGGCAAGGATAGGGGTGTCCCCGTTGGGTGTCTCTGCATTGTGTCTCTTGCTGATTGGTTGGTGCTTGTGGGGCGGGGCGGGGCACTGAGTTTTCGGACATTGCTTGTCCTGCCTTCCTGAAACTAGCTTTGGTCCATTGCTTTAGGATTGTGTTATTGTGTTGGTGTTCTGAACATTCTAGTTTTAATTGTTTTGGGGGACACCCTCTTGGTCCCATGACTGTTTCCCAATCAGACTGATAAGTGGACATAGGGCACATGGGCTTGGAGGGTGGCCGCTCTCCTGTTTCCCACTGATTGTTCATACTGATAGATGGGCTTTGGGCATGGGACACCCTGTTCTTAACTTACTACCTGTACCTATTCAATACACTATATTCGGCATGGTGTAGCAAGGGCGAATCCCCCATAGGCTGGCTTCGGGTATTTCTCCTTCTGAGAAAGCTATGACAGACTTGGATAATGTAGTGGGGCTTAGTTTGAGTGGTTTGAAGATGGGTTGTTAAAAGGTGTCAGTTAATATTGGGAGGCTGAGAGAGGGAGGTTGATGTGTGAGGAACATGTAAAGGCTCTTATGTGAGACATTTTAACCAAGATTTTTTGTTGTTTTCCTTGGTCCACAAACCTATTATTGTGATTTATGAGTTAATATTCTTAAGAGAGGCCATTAAGTCTCAATTGTCTTAATCCTGTTGCCATGATTAAAAGCCTACAAGTATGTAGATTGGGCCCATTGACCTACTCCGCTCTTGCTGCCAACCTGGGCAATTATTCTAAAACATGGTTATGTTCAATTCTTTTAGATTTAAAACTTTAAAAAAATTAATATCTACTGGACTGGGCTTCATTATCAGTTTCTCTTTTACCAGATAAGAATGTACACTTTTCCCATAATTTCCTCTTTAGGATTGTATGTTATTGACGACAGTTAAATCTACTGGCCAGTTTATTGAAAAAAGGTGAATTTGGGAGTAGGTTGCAGAAAACACTACAGGATTGTGGGAAGACTTGAATAAATGACTGAGTATTTGATTTTTAGTGTCATATAATTAGGAATCAAAATGATATCATGGAAATATTAGTTGAATAGATTTGAGAAACTATGTGAAAAGAAATAAAGACTTATATTCAGTAAATGAGGATAGGGCAAAGATAATACAGTACATTTTTAAGGGCAGATGTTACAGAGCTCTGATATTAATTTTATTTGAACAATAATTGAAGATGGTTCTGTTTTGAATCTATGTGACTGAAAGCACTTTCCTAATGAGGAAAATCATTAGGAAGTTGATCTGCTTTAGACCAACTAATTTTGGAATAACTACACTGACAGTTCTGCCCTTCTTAGTTTCTCCCAGACCTTGTAAAGTGAACATGAGTGATTTTGCATGCTCATTATATCATTACATAGTTTTGATTTACTGTGCAAGTGTGAGACAGTCATCTATAATTCATCATTGTGGGCATTCAAGAGGTAGCACAAGTAATATAAAGACCCACATCCAGTACTGGAGTTGAAGCTGGTGATGCGGCTTGACAGATTGTTTTCAGACTGTAAGGTAATTATGCTAACGTCAGGATGACTTGTTTAGGAATTCTTCTGGTTACTTATTGGTGACTAATATCTGGTTAGTAAACTCCCCTGTAAGTTAGTGGCTTAACACAAGAACTACCTTAATATATCTTGTGATTTTTTTTTTTTTTTTTTTTTTTTTTTTTTTGGTTCGGAAATTCAGGCAGGACTCAAGAACAGTTCTGCTATATCTATGGGAATGGTTAGGATTAGTAGGAGATATTCCGATGGAGGCTGAGCAGAACTGAAGGGTCTGAAACTGCTTTGCTTTCTCCACAGGTTTTGTGCCTTTGTGGGGATTGCTAGAGGGCTGGCCTCAACTGGGTTTCTCTTCCTTTCTTTTTCCATGTAGTCTCAGGACTTCACCTGATGATACCTTTAGCAAGGCAATTGAACTGCTTACATAGAGTGTCAGGGTTTCAAAAGACCAAAGTGGGAGCTTCCCTAGTGGTGCAAGAGGTTAAGTCGCAGCACTATGAAGCTATCCAGAGCCACTGCAGCACAGTACCCACCAGGGAGCTTCCCCACATGGCGCAGCAGACCTCTCCTGTCTCCCCCGCTGCTCCCCTTAGTAGTGTATTTCAGTAGATCTGCCTGTTCTGCTCCCCACTCTGTCTCTGGTGAATCCTCTTACCCCCCACACCTCTGGCCTATACCCCAGTTCTTGTATGCATAAATAAATAAATCTCTTTTAAAAGAAAAATCAAAGTGGAAGCCACCCATTTTAAAAACTAAACCTCCAAATGGGATAGTTTGATTTGTGTCACACATTGGTCAAAATTGTCAGAGGCCAGACCTCAGAATTGGAAAACAGGGTCAACAGACCTCAACTCTTGATAGGAAGAGTGCCAAAGCATTTGTCATGACATTTCATTTGTCATAGGAGTGTGAGAGGTTAGGTGAGCCTTCTATTCATGACTTCTAACAACCTGACAAAACTCACACTACACAAACAGAATCTACTGACCACCTTCTGAGAACATCAAAAGAATATCTGAAAAACAACTAGTGATGCTTGAAAGGCGATACTCACTGAGCATCAACCATCCTGAAGCCATGTGATATATTTTGCTAAAAATATATTATTTGACCTTATCATGGAAAAATGCAGCTTGTAAACAATTTGGAGTATTCATGCTCGTCACTTCTCTAAGCAAGTTGAGCTATAACTGAGACAGTTGGAACTAGTAGAAATATCTAGGGCTGCAATATTTCCTTAAATAGCATATGAACTCTGCTTTTAATTTTTGTTGATCATATACACATTTTAGGAAAGCTATTTTACTTAAATTCCTTATAGCACATTCAACTTTGAAAATAAATTGAATTCTTTAAAAAGCTGTTTTTGAGCAAACAGTATTTTTTTCTGTTGAATACTATTTACTTCAAGACATTTCTAAATCCATAATGCTATTATTTAGAAATGGGTCCATTTACACAAAATAATATATAATGGGTGACTAATTGAACAAAGTGATAACTACCATCTGTTCTTATTTTTAATCAACGATTCATTAATAAGAGCGTCAATTTAAATGGCCAACATCTTGGAAACCATAAATTTAGAGTTGCTGGCTGGTAAACATGTCCCCAAGTTAAATTGTCAATTATAGCCTGTGTAATCGGAATTGAATTATAACTAGAATAACTCTTTTATTTAAAGACTGTCATTTGCTTTCATTTTAATAAGCCTTTGTTTTATGAATTATTCTATGAATTTATGTTTATAAAACTTCCAAATATTAAATTATGCAGTCTAACTAGAATTGAAATACCTTCCTATTTTCAAATTGCTAAAGGTCAACATACATGTTTGTAACACTGTCTACCTACCCTATCTATAGTGAGTTTCTTTCATTACTACATACTATTCTATAGTTACTCAATATTCAGAAAAAAAAAAGATTAAAGGAAGCGTTTTCCACAATTATTTTAAAGTATATATAAGTTACATGTATGAGTCTTTAAATTATGCATACAGACTATTTTACTATCTTCTCACATATTATTATGGATTAGCTTTCTCTCAATTCATTTATCCTTTGGCATAGATGGTATTTAAAAAAGCATATGTTTCTGGTAAATAGTCACACAAATTCACCTTTAGATTACTATGTTTTTGGTTAAATGAGATGTACTCAATAATTTATTAGCTTATCTTTTTTCCAGTTATATATTTAACAACTGTGTATTCACCACTGTTGTTAAAAGAAAAATATAGAATATTAGTATTAGTATTTAATGTGATTTCTGTAGTCCCTTAGTTTATACTGATTGAACTCCTATTCTTGTGAGACTCTTCCAGGGCTATAATGATGGAGACTGACTAAATCTCATCATTCTGAAGTTTATATTTTATTAGAGGAAGCAAATAGTAAAACAGTAAATAAAATAAGTAAGAATGATATACTAGTGCCATATCATTTAAGTGAGGGTAAAAGAGAATATGTATAGAGTGGGCAGGGACACTTTTTTAGAACATATGGACAATCAAGTCCTTTCTATGGAGGTGACACTGACAGGTGTTAAATAGACTAAGAGAGTGGAAGATGAACAATCCTTCCCATTCTCTCTTTTCCTTCCTCACTGAACTGTTTTATGGCACTAATCAAATTACTGTAACATACATTTAATTTTATAGATATATAAAACTCTTTAACTTTTTACTCCCGTGGATAAAATGTAATCTTGAGGACTTACATATGGCAGATGTTAAGTAAGTCTTATTTATCCTTATATCCCTAAAGGGAATATTATAAATATGTTCAGTTTTACAGATGAGGTAGCAGAGACCCTTTAGTAATCAGGTGTCTTAACTAAAATCATACCACCTCATAAACTGAATGAGAATGTAGGAAGAAGTAAATGAACATATGCCGAGTGTTAACAACACAACATGGTAGGTGCTTTGTGTATGTTATTTTATTTAATCCTTAGAACAATCACCATAGAAAGAATATTGTTCCCCAAAATATCCACCCTCTAATCCCCTGAACCTGTGAATGATGCCTTATAACAAAAATAGACTTTGCAGATGTGAGTTAACTAAGAATCTTGAGATGAGGAAACTCTCCTGGATTGTCCAGATGGACCTGTATAATCACAGGGCTTTTTTAAAGAGGGAAGCAGATGATCAGCAAGAAAGCAGATGTGATTCTAAGACTAAGTTTAAAATGATGTGAGGAAGAGGTATGAGTCAGTGAATGCAGGTGACCTCTGGGAGCTAGAAAAAGCAAAGGAGTGAATTATCTCCTAGAGTTCCTAGGATAAACCAGTCCTGCCAAAACCTTGAGTTTAGCCCAGTGAAACGATTTGAGCCTTCTGGCCAACTGAACTGTATAAGAATAAATCTGTGCTGTTTTAAGCCTCTAAGTTTATGGTAAGTTATTATACTACCCATAGGAAATTAATACAGCAGCTGTGGAACTCAGGTAAAAATTAGGTAACTTGTTCAATATCGCACCTCTATAACCAGGCTAAGGATTCTTTTCCTGTACTCTTAGCCAATACCCCACAGCTTGTAACGATAGGCAGAAATTTATCCTATATTCTAAATAGTGATATCTGTAACTAAAAGTGATACCTATAGTAGATAATAAAGGATATGAGGGCACATTTTTTACCTTCATACTCTATTCAGCCTAGATAAGATCTAGAGGAATTTATGGGACTAGGGAATTCATGTGGTAGTTGAGCTGTGAGTTTAGAAGCCTGCTGGGGCATGGAGGCTTTTCCCTTCCAAAGGCAGGGTTATGTAAGATAAGAATTTAACCATGATGTGAGATGCAATCCACTCTTACTAAGGCACTGTCTTCCTTTGTATGCTTTTCTTAGAATTTCACAATGTCATCTTACGTTGTCCTTTGGAGTAGAGTACAAGATTGTGCTTCACCCTGCAGGGTGAAGGCTTTCATATACATGAAGGTCTTCTTACTTAGAAACTTCTGTGAGTGGGAATATGACTTGAACAGTTCAACAGACCCAAAGAGGTGAAGTAACTTGCACTCCCACTATTGGAAATGGTAAGGATTTTGTGGGCCAATAAATGCAGAATAGAATAGCTCAGCTTAAGTCTTCTTGACTTAAAGAGGGAAGCTACCAAGAAGAGTCTCTATGTTTTAACACCTATATTAAAGTATTATGCTTTGTGGAGACATACACCAGCCTTCTAGGCACTTCACATATATGCTCTATGAATACAACTACATACAAATGCTGTTGTAAAGACAAAAAAAAAAAAAAGACTAGAATACAAAAATAGGAGGGGGAGAAAGAGGCTTTTATCTCTTCTACCAAATTACCTTCTTTAGTCCAAGAGGAAGCAGGTAAAGTCGGAGAGGATGAGAATGAAAGAAATATCAAAAAGCTGTTGTCGCAAGAAGGCTTTGAGGAATGGATCAGTTTTGAGTTGAGGAGAAGTTTTTAATGGAATTAGAGATTAGAACTCTGATTTAGACTAGATTTAACCTTTGAATATCTGAGAGTGAGTCATAATGATTGAAAAGAAAATAGAAGTGACTTTGATGTTAGGAGATTTGCATAATGAGCTATGGGAGCAGGAAAGGTTGACTCAAAAGGATTGTTTGAAAGGAATGGTTGAAAAATTGAAGAGACTTCCAGAATACACTTTCATCAAATTTAGTCCAGTTAACCTAGTAAGATATGGCATGGGGTAGCTGGAGTTTAATACCATATACTATCAAGTTTTCTACATGTTACAGCATACAATTTCAAAAATCTTTAGAAATTAACCTAACATTTGAATTTATTCTCTCATTTCTTTTATTTCCATTGGCTGTACCTTTATAATATGTTGCACGTTTCATTGATTTTAGTCCTCATTCATCAGTTTTCTTCTTGACTTTCAAAATTATATTAACTTTAGACTTCCATAGTGGGTGTTTTCAACTTATTCTTAAAAGAAACTCAAGTTTCTTGAAAGTTACCTAACTTGACATATTTTGTTCTTACTTGAAAATATCTCCATTATTTTCATGCCATAGAGAAGTAGAAAAGAGACATGAGAAGGTATTATTAAAGATATACTTCCAGGAGCAAATTAAAGGTATATGAGATAACCTAGGGTTATTATTTGTGTGACCTTTCAGGTTTATGATTCAAATCAAAGGAGAGGAGAAGGAAATTTGTAACAGGAAGTCAGGAGAGTTATAAGGAAAGTGGGGGAAATTGAAGAAATCATTGGAGAAATTTGAGAGGGATATTTCTAGAGTAATGCAGGCAATTTGCTGAGCAATCTCAAAGGCACATTGGAACTCATTTTGCACAAATCTATGTAAAATAATTGTAATAGCATTTTAATGTTACATTGGACTGCTCTATTAATTTGGATACCAATAAACCCTGAACACTACATTTATTACAATTTCTGTATTAAGTTTTTAAAAATATTTTACTGGTCAAGGGTAGGAAAATTATGTTTTATTTTTGCCTAACCTGGCATAATTAATCTGTGCTAGGAATTCCCTAGTCAGTAGGTTTATTACAAATACTGTGAAATTCAGTAACTCTCTCAAGGTTTCGAAGTAGCACTCATGTCGAAGGTATCAAAAGGTTGACATCATTTCTGTTTTTTATTGCAATTATAGAAAATTCTGAAAACAAACGCATCAAATGAACCAATGCTTTATGTTCATAAAAAAAGTAATTAAGAAAATTGAGTGCAGAATGTTCCATTAGTTTATGTGTCAAGAAATGAAAAAATAGGTATTCTTCAATTAAGCATACTATTTTTAGTATTTTTTAAAAAGATTTATTTATTTATGCATACAAGCTGGGGTACAGGCCAGAGGCATGGGGCGGCGAGAGGGTTCACCAGAGACAGAGCGGAGAGCAGAACAGGCAGATGGATGGGAATACACTGCTGAGGGGAGCAGTGGGCGAGGCAGGAGAGGTCTGCCGGGCTTCAAACTCGCATCGCTGCTGCCAATAGCTCCACAGTGTAGCACTTAGCCACTGCGCCACCAGGGAGGCCCCATACTATTTTTAAATGAAACCTCTAGATGCCTATAGTTGTGAAGTGGCCTGGACATTTATCCTATGCCATACTTCACCCTTGTAGTGTGGATGCTTTCAGCTTCTGAATGCAGTTTTTTAGGGATAATTCTTATGCTAATTATCCAAGCTAGTCAATCTTTTAGGGAGCCTAAATAGCCTAACTAAACTCATGTTGCTTGTCATAGCTACCCTACATAGCTTCCCCCAACAACTGGAGTTGCTATTACCAACCCTGAGTGCAATTCCCTTTGTGACTCTGCTTAATAGTTACCTTTCCTTAGTAGATGTAAAAAGACAAAAAAATTCAGCCTGTCATCTATGCAAGAATCAATGTGTTTTATACTGTCATCAAAAGAATTCTTAAGCCTCATAAAACAATAGAAGCTGTGACCATAACCACTGACTCTTAGGTAACTTCTCAAGAGACTGTTTTTGGCTTATTGATTATTTTCAGACCCCATCAAGGGAGGTTTGGGATGGAATTTGAGTGTCTGCTTTAGTTTTGTATCCTGCTGCTGTTTTTGCTGGTGGTTACTGTGTCTCTCAGAATATTTAAAAGAAGCTCTACTAATTGGGTCAACTCTGGGGACTAGATACTGGTCCGGGTAGGGATGGAACTTACTCAGATAGGAGTGGTAGCCAATTGTCCACTATTTTCTGGAGGTGCACATTTACGTGTGCTTCCAGTCACTGTGTTGGTAGGCCGAAGCCTCTCTAGGGAACTGTCACCTCTTTCACCTTGACATTATTTCCTTATTATCATTTAGGGTTGTAAATCTGGTTTGTATATATGTTTTGCACTGTTTTTGTATAGGAAGATGCTGGTGGGGCTCCTCCATAGTAAAGGAATGGCATCTGAGTCTCATTGTCAGTGTTGTGCAGGTGTTGGGGTTCAAAAGATCCTTGAATCAAAGGCTGGTTCTTTAGAAACACGAACCTCTAGGTGTACTCACAGAGTAAAAAAGGGAGAAAACTGTAATCAATAGAACAAAATACAAAAGAGAAAATGTTACGACAGACATATCAGAAAAACAGAGGAACTTAAGAGACGACTATGAACATATTTCTGCAAATAAATTGGATAAAATAGAAGCAGTAGACACATTCATAGTTGTATACAATCTCCCAAGACTGAGTTAGGAAGAAGACATTTGGAATAGAATAATTGCAATTGAGAAAATTGAAACAGTAATCAAAAGTTTCTAAAATACAAAAGCCCAGAACTGGGTGTTTTCACTAGTGAGTTCTACCAAACCTGCAAAGGAAATGCTTCCAAAAACATTTTATGTAGTCAACATTACTGTGATACCGAAAGGAGGCAAGGACAATAAAACTACAAACCAGTATCTCTGATGAACAAAGATGCAACAATCTCATTAAAATCTTAGCAAACTGAATTCAATAATGTATTTAAAGCATCATATATTATGAGTAGGTGGATTTTTTTCCAGGGATGCAAGGATATTCAAACATCCACAAGCTGGTCAATGTTAATTCACTACATAAGCAGAAGGAAAGATAAAAACCGTATGATCATCTCAATACATGGAGAGAAAAACTTGACAATATTCATCATCTATTTAGGGTAAAACTCTCCAAAATTGGGGATAGAAGGAACATTCCTCATCATAAGAAGGTCATAAGTACAAAACCAGCCAGCTAACACAATAGTAGTGAAAACTGAAAGCTTTCCCTCTAAGTTCAAGTACATGGTAAGGATATCCATTCTAACCATTACCATTCCACAGTATTGGAATTCCTAGCTGTAGCAGCCAGGCAAAATAAAGCTATAAATGAAATCAAAATTGAAAAAGAAGTTGTAAGAAGTCTTTAAACCATAAAATACATAGACAAAAGTAGGAAAAGCACTGCACAACTTGGGCTTTAGGATAGTCTATGAGGTCTGGACTACTTTAGCAACAGACACAAAGGCAAGAATAAACAAATGGGACTGTATAAATTAAAATAAGTTCTGCACACCAAAAAAATAAATAAAACCCAAAATAATACAAAAACATATAATTAAACAAAAGACACACCATCAAGAAAATATTTGCATATCACACAACATTGAACTAATATCCAAGATCTACAAAGAACTCATACACTTCAACTAAAAGAAAACAGATAATCCAATTGAAAAATCAGCAGGGGCCTCTCTGGTGGCGCAGTGGTTGAGCGCTGCGCTGTGGAGCTGTCGGCAGCGGCGATGCGAGTTCGACGCCCGGCCAGGGAGAATCCCACATGGTGGGGCAGACCTCTCCTGCCTTGCCCGCTGCTCCCCTCAGCAGTGTATTTCTGATCTGCCTGTTCTGCTCCCCGCTCTGTCTCTGGTGAACCCTCTCGCCGCCCCATGCCTCTGATCTGTACCCCAGCTTGTATGTATAAATAAATAAATCTTTAAAAAAAAATCAGCAGAAGAGACAAGTAAATACTTTTCTAAAGAGGACATACAGATGGCCCACAGACACATGAAAAATGTTCATCATTTTTTGTCAAGGAAATGCAAGTCAAAACCACAATGAGCTACCACCTCACATACATGGAAATGGCCCATGTCAAAAAGATAAGAAACAGCAAGTATTGGCAATGATGTGGAGAACAAAGAATCTTGATATACTTTTGGTGAAAATATAATCTGTTTCATCCCCTACAGAAAATAATATAGAGGTTTCTCAACATTAAAAACACATCCACCTTATGTTCCAGGAATTACACTACGAGAAGAATGTGGAAATAATAATTAGAAGGAATTGTATGCACTCCTATGTTCACTTTAACACTATTTACTAAGCCAAATTATGGAACTGACCCAATGCCTCAAAACAGATGAGTAGATTAACAAATCCGGTATATATACAGAGTGGAATACTACTCAGCTTCAAAAAAAATGAAATATTTCAGTTTGGGACAGTGTGAATAGGAATGTAGGGGATTATGTTAAGGAAATAAGTCAGAAGGAGAAATACAAACCCTGGATGATTTCACTCATACGTGGACTTTAGAGAAGCAAAACAAAGGAACATAGAAAAACAAACCAAAACTAACCCTAGAAATCACACTGGCAGATTGAGGCTACCACAGAAGACGGGGATAGTGAGTTTAGTGGGGAGGGTTCCAATGGATTGTAGTGGATTATGGGTGACTTGCTTGTGGATATGATGACATACATCTGATGAGATGTGAATCATACCGTAAGTGTGGTACCTCTGAATTATATACTGAGTTGTAAATGAATGTTCCCGCAATAAAAAAGTAATACTAGGAGAAAAAAAAAAAAAAACAGAAGACAGGATTATACTCCCTCTAAAGTCTCTAGAGGAGAATCATTTGTAGTCTCTTCCATCTTCGGGTGGCCATCCCAGTTTTCCTTGACTTGAGGCTACATAATTCCCAAGTTTGGTTTCCATCTTCATCATCTCCTCCTCTTCTCCCTGTGTGTCTCTCCTCTAAATCTCTTGCAAGGACACATGTAATTGGCAGTAGAACCCACATGAATAATCCACTATGATCTCATATCAAGATCCTTAATTACATTTGCAATGTCCCTTTTTCCAAACAAAGTTACATTCACAAGTTCTGGGAGTTAGGGCACAAACATATCTTTAGGGGCTGTCACCATTTAGCCCAGTATAGAGGTATGATGTAGTAGAAAGTATCAGCAGCTGAAAAATCTATCAATGCCAGCAGAAAAGTGAATCACTGTTGAAGTGAAATCTTGAAAGATACGGAAAACACTTTGTTTCACCTAGCAGTCTGAACGGACGTGAGGAGGTTCATGAGGGCTGTATACGTCAAAAGGAATGTTCCTCTGTGTCAAAACCATATGAGAGAAACCCATAAAAAGAAAATATGTGACATATGCCAGAAAACATTCACATGAGAAGAGGAGAGTACATGTCATATGAGAGCCCCAGACAGTGAGGTGTCATGTCCAGGAGAAAACTGTGGTGGAAGCTGCTTGGTTCTGCTTAACCTCCAGAACCAGATTCTCTCTTTTCATGAGAAAAAACACCCATTTTTGTGTGAACATGTTGGCTGTGGCAAAGGCTTGCAATGAAAGAAAGTCTCATGAGGTGATCCTTTGTACGGGCTCCTGTCTGGAAGAAAGTGAAGATAAAAGCAAAACATCTTGTGAAAAACAAATTTGGCCTTTCATCTCAGTGGATATATCCTTTCTAAGAGGAAAGGCAACAGTTTTATCTTTGCCTAAAATTAGAGAGCCACTAAAAGGCATTGATATCAACAGCTGTGATACCTACTCTCAGCTAAATATCAGGTTGTATTGTTTAAAGACAAACTGACACATTTTTTTTTCTTTATTAAAGTCACAGACTTAGGAAACTTTTTTTTTTAAGATTTATTTATTTATGCATACAAGCTGGGGTACAAACCAGAGGTGTGCGGCAGCGAGAGGGTTCACCAGAGACAGAGTGGGGAGCAGAACAGGCAGATCAACAGAAAAACACTGCTGAGGGGAGCAGAGGACAAGGCAGGAGAGGCCTACCGCACCATGTGGAAATCTCCCTGACTGGGCGTTGAACTCGTGTCTCCATTGCTGACAGCTCCACAGTGTAGCACCTAATCGCTGTGCCACCAGGGAGGCCCGGACTTAGGAAACTTTGATAACACTGGTCAACAGTGAGATTGTTACTGACTAAAAAAGGCCCTAATCTGTAGTATCTTGGTGTGCTGAACATGAATATAACCTTGAAAAATTTTTTATTAGCTCTTGTTTTGAAGATATTTCATATAATTCATTTTATATGTTTCACCGTGTAAATTGATCTGGTAGGACTGCAACAACATCCTAAATCAGCCGAGAATGATGTAATATTGCATCACATTGCATAATACCATCATGCACACATCATCCAGAGCTGATTGCATCATTTTCTGATGCACTGCAATACTACTGCCAGGCAGCTGCTGAGGCAAGCTGACATTAGCAGTGCACTCCATAAAGCCCCATCAGAAAGGTCGAGCATTGAAAATATTTCAGACTTAGTGTGAGACACTTTAAGCTACTGTTCCATAGAACTGTTACTAGTTTATCCATTTAGGAACAATACAGAACAGTCATGCCTCGAAAGCGCGTTAGTAGCATAGACAATTTCTGCTCTATTTGTGGGGAAGTGCCATTTGCCAACCAGAAGAAAAGGATCACTTCTCAAGTGAAGAAGGCTTAT
Organism: Scalopus aquaticus; assembly: GCA_004024925.1. NCBI lineage: Eukaryota > Metazoa > Chordata > Mammalia > Eulipotyphla > Talpidae > Scalopus > Scalopus aquaticus. The sequence continues at coordinate 42,170 of PVIJ01002674.1, forward strand.
CATCTTTACTTCGGATGCAAGATTGGTGACCAAGAAAAGCCGTGGGCCCCGCATATATGCTGTGCTATATACACAACACAGCTTTCACAGTGGTTAAATGGCAGAAGACCATCAATGTCGTTTGCAGTCCCCATGGTGTGGAGAGAGCCAAGCAACCACATAAAAGACTGTCCCTCCTCTTTCCAGTGGAATAACGAAGCATGTCAAATTCTTATTTCAGGCATACCTAAAATTTAAATCAAGGGCAAACAAGTGTCTATTAAGTCCACTATGACCTCTGCCTCTTGTTTACAAATAAATTCCAACTTTTATATACACATTACTAAATTATCCTTTCTTATTCTCCAACAGCAAAACATCTCTATCTGTCATCTGATTTGAGGAATGAACCAACATATCATCATAAATACATAGTTCATACTTAACAAACAGCAAACGTACTATGATATTACTAGAGACCCCAATATTTCAGATACATTTTTACCATATAAAAAATAAACTTGTTTATGGGTTGATGCTCATACTTCCTGTTTCCCTTCTCTTCACTCTCCTCATAGCATTTCTTTCTAAACAGTTTTTGGGAACGTATACCCTATTCTCTTTAGTCTCCTTCACTGTGCAGGGCGCTGGAGTCCCCCAAACAGTTGGGTTCAAAACTGATGCCTAGAAAATAAGTTATCAATTGCAATATAGTTTTTTTTTTTTTTTTTTTTTTTGCCCTAGCTTGTCTCAGTTTTGAGTATCTGACTAAAGGCTGGTCAGTGCCTATTCTTGAGCAGTTAAGTTCATGCCTGTCATTTTCCTTCTGAGGCTGTCACATTCAGGGTCGCAATCAGTTGCTCTAATTGCCTCAGAACCAAGAACCAGACAACAGGGACAGTCCCCATGCCAGAGCCTGCAAAATCATTCAAATTAACCATTTTACACAGAGCCCTCTAAACCTAGGCAACCCCTTTCCTCTTGTCCCCCAGAGCCACTGCTCGCTGTTATCTTTGGGGATTTGGAGTAGGGGAGATCCTGGTCCAGCCTGGCAGCCATTCTTGTTTGGAGCTTTAAACAAAGAATTCTGCCTTTCATTTATCCCAGTGTCAGTGAGGTATGTCACATCATCAAAAAATCTTGAAATTTTATAAAATAAATTTTATAAAATAAAGTCATTGCAGAAATGTTCCACACAAATCTGAAATTTTCTCATTCTTAGACTTGCTCCAGAGCAAAAAAAGGTCACATCAAGTTAAAAATAGATTAGGTAATACAGCATTTTTACCTGCAATAGGGCCTTGTAATCTAAATGTCAAATGAAGTTGCACTCTGATAGGCATTGATTCATCATGAATATTTTTTCTTTTTGTCTTAGGACTCCTTCTGTTCTTTTGTTCAAATCAATTTTGCCTGTTTCTTCTGTTCTCAATTTCTTTGAGTTATTATTGTAGAATTGAACCCTTCAATATAATAGCTACAAGTTAAAATTAAATAAAATGATATTTAAAATCCTAGTGACAAATAATTTTTAAAATTCAATAAAATTGCAAATTCACCTTCCGAATCATAATAACCACAACACACTTGCCTATTGCAAATGTTCAATAGGCAATATAACTAGTTGCTACTATAAGGTCAATTTAAGAAAACATTTTTTTCATAGCAGAAAGTCCAACTTTACAGCGCTATTCTACAATGAAAGTGATTTTTAATTCCCTCCTCTCCATCCATCATGGTTTGTTAGGAATAGATTTATGGAGTGTATCATAGATATCATAGATATTTTTGGAGAATAATGTTAACTGAAGAATAAGATAAGGCACTTTGGGGAAAAAAGTGATGGAAAGTAAAAGACAATATATGTAGTTAGGAAAACATCCTTCTTAAGCTGAAGAAGACAATTATATAACAATTATGGTAAGAGATTCTGTGCAATCTTGATATTTCTAATCCTTTTGAAATAGTCTTTTTTTTTTTTTTTTAACAATAAGTACTGTGTTATTGTGGATTTGCTCTCTATTCTTCTGGGTGGAAAATGTTTCCCCTAACACATATTTAGTAACAAAAGCCAAAATAAAGCAAGCATATGCTCTTCTCTAGCACCAAAAAGACTTCCCTGGGTGAGTCTGAAAATATGCTCCTGACAAGATGATTAGCCTTTCAGAATATTGTCATTGTAAACAGACTACTGTGCATCCTTTTGGACTGTACTTCCTAGCAGGGCTGCTGAATAGCATGGTTCCAAGAATATGTGCAGTGCAGAAAAATAAACTCATTTCAACAAATCATATACCTATTTACAACATATAAGAAACAGTGTTCTACATAGGGGCTGATTTAAGGTAACCTGAAAATATGTCTGAAAATTGGAATAGTGCACTACCTACCATGCTTAAGATTAAGCCTTATCCAATTAATATCCTTATAAGATGCAAATGATTTCTTTGATCACCTCTTCAGAGCAATAGATTATTGCCATGAGTATAAGTTGGTTTTATAGCAATATATCCTCCAGTGTTTTTCATCCTTGACATTATGGATATTTGAGGCATTCGAGATGAAATATATCTTTACTGTGATGGGTTTTCCTGTGACATGCAGGATGTGTAGCAACATCCATGGTCTCTACCCATAAGATGCCAGTAGCAGCCCCTCACACCCAATGGTGACAACTAACAAAATGTCTTCCTATTGCCAGATGTCTCTTGGGCACAAAATAACCTTTATTTGGCAAGTGTTAGTGTATGATAATTTTTAAATTGGGATTGCAAAAGAACTGATAATGACTAAATCCAGATGATGTACCAAAAATATATTCATTCTGTTCAGCAATAGGAATATGTTCTTTGCATGTTTCTATAGATGTAAAATATAAACATGCTATTCACAGCATATTTTCAATACTGCTTTTGACCTTCCAGTCCTCCACACTAACCCAGTCTAAGAAGGTGTGGCACAAAGTATTTTAAACTTCAAATGTCAAATCTGTGACTTGTGAAAATCTTCTATATTGAAAGGAAATTATTTATTAAAATTCAGAATAAAAATCAGGTCTATGAAAGCTATTTTAATTAATGCAGTTCTGAGTAAATACATTTTTAAAGTAAGGTATAATTGACCTATTCATTTCAGGTACAAAATATGTTTTGATATTTGTAGCTATAGTGAAATGATCATCACAAATGCCTAATTAAATTTCTTCACTACTGAGTGGCAATTTTTTCCCCTTGTGATGAGAATTTTAAGATCTACTCTCTAATCAGTGTTCAAATATGCCATCAGTAGTGTTAACGAAAGTTACCATGCTGTATATTACATTCTTTTAACTTATTTATTATTGGAACTTTGTACCTTTTGTCCTCCTTAACCCATTTTTTAAAGCGGATTCTGAGGTGAGAATTTTATTCACTCCATTTTTTAAATGGGGACATCTAAACTATGTCTTTTTGGTGCAAACAGATTATTAAGTTTGACTGTACATAAATCATTATTTTCAAAGCAAAATTACAGTAATGACAAAGGAGGAGTGCTACTTTTCAGAGATCAACCACTGAGAATAATAAGTGAACAAACAGCTAACTAAAAGCAATCTAGTTGTGATTTTCATAGTTTTTCCTCTAAACTGATTAATTTTATACAAATCAGAAAAAATGTAAGAAAGTTATTTCTATGTAAGTGGAATTTAGGCATTGAAAAGTAAACTGCAAATATAGAGCCCCTGATATTCCTTTATTTTGATTAGAATTATTAACTCTGCAGATAAGGGATTGATGAGTGGCCAAATTCACACATTCATGAAGGGCATTAAGTCTTCTCAAAGTGAGAGTGCTCTGTCAGTTACAGAGACATGTTTCCTGGCCTGGAAGGAGTGATTTTCTTCCAAATTTCAGCAGGAGTCTTCTTAATGTTCAACATCCATGGATCATTATGAATTATTACTTTAAGATAAATCCTGTAATTTTTTCATGAATAGCTCTGTTACACTGTGTCATAGTTTGGTGTTAAAAATTTGTTTATAAAAAGAAAACATTAAATATACAAAATAACTGCATGCTTTTTTTTCTTTTCATTTTAATATGCTGGTGACCTAAAAATGGAGATTTTTCCCTGTGTCTCTGAAAGATTTTGACAGTATTAGTCTCATAGCTTATTGTGATAGCAACCTGCAGAAAATTGGAGTAAGGTAATTGAACCACTAAGAGTAACATTTGAAGTTTCAACAATTCTTTGGCACAAAAGGTGACTGATGACTGAAAGTGTTTTGCCAAGATTGTGAGGGATAGAATCCAGAATTCAGGACTATCACCACCATATCACTCTTGGAGTCCAAAAAAATTAAAAAGGATTTAACAAAATAATCAAACTGAGCCCATGACTCGAGGAGCTTTTGTGTTTGGCAAAGGCACTTGAAAGCAGAATCTTCCTTAGCAACCAGTTAATCATCATCTCCTGGCTCTGTTCACCAACATCCCCATCATCCATTTAGACACTTGTGTGTTTAATTTGTATTTGACAAATACTCATAGCCATCAATTAGTCTATAATCTGGGATCCTTTACTTAAGTAAGCCCATTTACTTGTAATGTATTTAGTAGTATATTTTAATAACATTTTGAAATGTAAAATACACCAGGAATCAGCACCGAAATTTTTTCTCAGCTAAATCGCTGCACCGATTATCATGAAGTACAATGATGTCACTATCACTATGACAACATTATGACAAGAACTAGTCATTCTAAGCTACCTAGTAAAAGGAACTGTCATCTGTATTTCTGAATAAAATGTAGCACATATTAGGACCCCTGCTTTCTTACATAAATTAATACCTTACTGATTAAGGACTACTGAATCACAATTGGATGAAGAAAAAGTTCACGTTAATGTTTCTCTAAAGGTAAGATTTGAATATTTCAAGAATGTACACTTTGACTTGTTAGCCAATTAGAAAAGAAGCAATTGTTTCATCATTGCAATGTAAGGAACTATTTGATGCAGTAAATACCCTTCACTTGACCTGCTTATTTATATTTTGCATTAAGACATAAAATGCAGTAACCTGAACTAACAGTCTAAATAGGTAAGCACTGGGATCTCTCTTTAAATGTTTTCTTGTGTAGCAATATTTAAATCATTCTTTATACTTTCAGGATCTTGCATAATTTTTAATTTTCAACTTTTTTGATTGGAGTGAGTCACCTTCTTATCCTGTTCCATTTTTAATTAAGCAGAGATGCAAAGTAATTTCTTTTTGTTAACCTTAAAAGTACTTGACTCTCATGTGTTCTCTGTCCTCCGCCCCCTCAGGGATGTCCTATAGCAAATAAATAAAGGCATGTTAGAGCCTTAGAAAGAAAATGTTAGTCATCACAAATGCCATTCATCTAGAGAAGCACTACTGCCAATATTTCTGGATAGTTTATGCTCAATTTTGTGCTTGTTTTAGTTTGTACAGTAGAGTGTCAGCATTCTGACATTTGCTGTTTAGAGAACTGTATCACCATATGATATGACATGAAACTGTTGAAAAATGGCAATTTTCCCAGCAATGTTTGCCTTTTTAGTTGATCTGAGCCAAATCTGAAACTTTTAGAGGATTTCTTTCCTTATAAGTCTTGTTGATTTAGAAAAGAGAAAAACGTATAACCTGTCTTGATATTAAACATCTACTTTTCATTATAAGTCTTGTTGATTTAGAAAAGAGAAAAACATATAACCTGTCTTGATATTAAACATCTACTTTTCAATAAAAGAATATGGCTTTTAGGCACCATGTATAAAATAGGAGCTGTAATCATACAGTTGGATACCATGTTCCCTATAATCTCAATTACCTGATTCTTAATGAATATCAGCTTTCTTTTTTTTTTTTTTTAGCAATGCATCATTTGGTTCTACAGACACTGAAAGAAAAGCAGAAACATTCTTGTTGAAGTGTGGAATATTCCCAGTGCATTATCTGAAGCAGAACTCAAAAATGTTTGCGTGTGTGTGTGTGTGTGTGTGTGTGTGTGTGTGTGTGTGTCTTTCTCATGCACATATTAGCACATATTAGCGACCTGAGGTCACTCTGAGAAATAATATTAACTTAATATTCAATCCATATTTTGCATCAATCTCTGTATTAGAACTCAAAAAATGTATATTCTAATTGTACTATTTTTAACTAAATGAGTTTTGTTTTCCAAGCTGTACTGACCATAGCTATGTTATAAACCTTCTAAACAAAGATGAAAATAATTTTATTCTAACAAAAGTTATTTGTGCCTCAGTAGCATTTAAAACAAAAATTAAACACAGATAAAAAGGAAGAAATACAAACAAACCTACTGAATATGGAAACCTTCGGGGACAGGATTTCTGACTTGTATTTTTAGTGAGAAAACAAACCTCAAAATTGATTGCTTTAAGAGATTTGTTTTCATAAGGCATAATTCCCTTGCAAATTGTAGTTTCTATTTTAATATAAGCCTTTAGCAGAGCATATTGTATATCACTAAAAAAAATCTGTTCGACACCATCCATCTAACCTATTTTTATCATATAATAAGGCAAGCATTAGTTAGATTTCCTATATCCTCTTTAAAGTTAACCTACTTTCTACAGTTTCCCTCTACCACACATATACACAAACATACACTCACGTGTTTTTTTCTGTTTATTCTTCTCTGATGGAAATGATATGTTTCACCATGCTCTTTGCAAATTGTTGCAGAATTAAGCAAATTTAAAATCTAATTCCCTTAGAACAATATTTCATTTGAAGATTTGAACAACTCTAGAGCATTTTAGAATCTTCAAGAGAACTAGGACATCAAAAGCTTACAAAAATAGTTCAAATCTTAAGAAATATAGTTCAAATAGAATGGAATATTAGTCACATGTGAAAATAATCACTTCAATTTTATGATTACTCCCTCAGGTCGTGTTTTAAATTTTTTTCAATGCAGTGGTTACATGGCAAGTCAGAAGCAGAAGACCAAAAGGGAATTTTTTTCTTTTTCTTTCTTGTAGATTCAAAAAGCAAGTGCTTTAGGTAATTGTTCTGGAAATAAACAAAAATTAATGCTTATAAATTTCTATCAAAAGGACAGTAAAATATCTGCTGCACATAGAATATGATTTTTTTCATTTGCCAGTTGAAGTTAATAAATAGCTTTTATAATACCTAAGGAATCCTAGTATTTAGAAAGATGTTAACACTAAAATGAAAAGTTTTTTCTAGTATATATGTTAAAGTAAGACTGTATATCAGCTTAGTTTATTTGCAATGCACAATGAACATGGCATTGTGAATGGAATAACAGAGGTTCCAATCACTGATTTTTGGCACACCCATATACTTAGGCAAAGTGACATGAGCTTAGTTTACTTAAGTGATACATCTTGATTTGCCTTAAAATGGCATTCTATTTTTTTAAGCAAGTTTATGCATTACTGTGTCTAAAAGTAAAAGACTTTCATCCATCCTGGAATTTTCCACAGCTTCCCATTTGATCAGTTTGATGCTAGAGCACTTACTATTATTACTTTTTTTTTTTCTGAATAAGTTTAACTGGTTTCACAAATGTTTGTTTTAAATTCAATGAAATCTCCCTTACATTTACAATATAGAAAATAAGCTAGGTATTTTCATCACCTACACATCTTAAGTCAAATAACCATTTAAAAAGTACTATATTGGGCCTCCCTGGTGGCGCAGCAGTTAAGCCCTGCGCTGTGGAACTGTCGGCAGCAGTGATGCAAGCATCTCCACGCCTGGCGAGGAGATTCCCACATGGTGCGTCAGACCTCTCCTGCCTTGCTGGCTGCTTCCCTCAGCAGTGCATTTCGGTCGATCTGCCTGTTCTGCTTCCCACTCTGTCTCTGGTAAACCCTCTTGCCGCCCCATGCCTCTGGCCTGTACCCCAGCTTGTATGCATAAATAAATCTTTAAAAAAAATAAAAATAAAAAAATAAAAAGTACTATATGTAGTTATCACAAAGAGATACTGTGTGGTTAGTTTTCTGCCAAAAATATACTACAGGTCATGTTAATATTATTTAAATGTGAGAAAAGAGATAGGAAACTTATTTTCTGCACTATAAAGGAGAAATTTCCCTCTACTATCTCCACAGTCAGTATGCATAGGGGCACCTTGAAATATATTTATTTATGATTCTTTTTCTTTTCATGAGCCCAGGCATTCTCCAGGCTCTGAAGTACACATTCCTTATTTACTTGCTATCACCATCTGCTAGAAAATAATTCACATTGAACAGAAACAGTAAAACAATAATTCCACCTGCAGATGCTGTTCAGCTGAGAAATTAATCCCAACAATGGAAATAATCATTTAGGGAACACTGGTTTATTTGTCCTTTTATTGTGATATAATAGTTCACCTTATCTGACTCTTTGGGGTAGGAAAGAAAATGCTTTTCATAGGTAGGAAAGAAATTACTTTTCATTCAGATTTGCATTTGAAACCTCAATTTAGGGCTCAAGAGGTCTTGACTCCACCTTTCATGCTCTGAATTCTGTGCCATCCTGACTGTGGGTCCCAGTCCAAGCTGTGATCTGTAAGGGTTTTCAGGCAGGGCAAGAGTTCAAGGTTATCTCTCAGATGACAGTGAAGGAATGTTCTACATGGTGTGTTCTCTCCAAGGTTATTGTCCCTCGTTTTTTAAGATTTATTTATTTATGCATACAGGCTGGGGTACAGGCAAGAGGCATGGGGCGGCGAGAGGGTTCACCAGAGACAGAGCGGGGAGCAGAACAGGCAGATCGACCAAAATACACTGCTGAGGGGAGCAGCGGGCAAGGCAGGAGAGGTCTGCCGCGCCATGTGGGAATCTCCCTGGCAGGGCATCGAACTCACGTCACTGCTGCCGACAGCTCCACAGCACAACGTGCAACCGCTGCCCCACCAGGGAGGCCAGTTTTTGTCCCTCTTAAGACCAGGTGGGAGTGTAGTCTTTCAGGGACAAAAAGTCACAAACGGGAAATCATGCAACTTTGGGGCATGGGCAGGAAAATGTAAGCCCGTTGTTGCTTGCTTTCTCTTTGCAATTAATGGAATGGTGGGCATTTTAAGGCTGATTTGTCACAGTTAACCTTTACTGAGATTTTAATATGTATTTTTAGCCAATGAAAGAATGTATGATTAAAGTCATACCTTAGGATTCTTTGGGATTCATTAGCCCAGATCACTCTATTGTACTTAAAGACCCATTGATGCCATATATTTTTACTTTCAAAACTTTTACTTTCCAAAGCTCTCCAAAACTTTTACTTTCTGAAGTTAGAGACTTGATAACTGCAATCATTTCTCTTTATTATTCCTCAAACACTTTTGTGTTGGACTGGCATTAGATTACTTTTTTGGTGAGCTCTTTTTTTAAAAAAAAGATTATTTATGCATTCAAGAGCTGGGGTGTAGGCCAGAGGTGTGGGTGGGTGAGAGGATTCACCAGAGACAGTTGGGAGAACTAGCAAAGCTACTGAACTACACTGCTGAGGGGAGCAGTGAGCGAGACAGGAGAGGTCTGCTGCGTCATGTGGGTAATATCCCTGCTGGGGATCGAACTCATGCTGCAGTGGATCAACTCGTGCTGCAGTGTCTGGTGGTAGCTTCATGGCACTGAGACTTAACCCCTTACACCACCAGGGAGGCCCATTTTTTTGTGAGATCTTAAAGTAATAAGTGAGAATTCATTTATGGCCTGGGTCCCTTATTGTTCTTACATTTGTTTATAATATAAGACTCCTCAGAAGACTGAGGATAACACATGATTATACACTGACATCATCTGCTGCCTGCTGGTTGTTACTGTCATTTTGATAACTTTTCAATAGCTGTGTGAAAACAAAGCACACTGCATTCTTGGAATGATACAAAGGATGGTGAATATGCTAAAAACATTAAATTTCTTGTGATAAACGTGTGTGCAAATGGAGACTACCCTGTACTGCATTTTAATATGGGTACTGAAAATTTATTTCCATTTTAAAAGGGCCTATTTAACTTATTCCATACTTTTCTATAGCAAGGGATCTGAACCTTACCACTGGAAGTATTTGAGTAAAGAATAAGTAACTTCCTCACAGCCAGATTTTAGGGAGAATCCATGGGATGGTAGAAATGATACTTCAAAGTCTTGATATTTAATCATTGGGTAGTTTATTTAAGACAGAGAGAGAGAAAGAGAGAGAGAGACAGACAGACAGACAGACAGACAGACAGAGACAGAGAGAGAGAGAGGAGAGAGAAATATGTTAAGATCTTTTGTTTCCAGTTATTAAAACTATGACATATTACACGTTTGTTTGTTTTATTTTCAAAAGAGCTCTTTTAGAATTTAGGATAATTTCACTTGCTACCCGTTACAAATGGACAATTTATTTTACCTTTCACTATCAAAATAGCAATATTGCATTAATCTTGATTCATTTAGTCATAGGCACAGACCAAGTAAATCAATAGTCTCATATAAAAAATTCTAAAACCTCAATTTTTTTCCAAATAAAAATTAGGAACTCATTTTAAATTGTTCACATTCTAATGATCTTTTATCAACTACAAGCAGACTTTTGATGTCATTTCCTGGCATATGAGAGTAAGTCAATTGTATATTGTTTTCATTATCTTAATTCTTTAATGTTTAGTGGATTAAAAAAATCAATCTTTGAGGTAAAAAGGAGATAAAAGGAGGATAATACATTTCTGGCTTCTCTGCAGTAACATTAAGTAAAAAGTGGCAAAAGTTATTTCAGTTCTGAATTTCTTTAAAATATATAATGTGGTCGAGTGGGTTACCACACTCCTCCAAATCACTGATCCCAGCAATTATTAGAGCAGGCTAGTGCTTTAGACTAAACTTAAATCAATCTCCCCCCCTCCTCCTTTATCCCTTTCCTCTCCCTTTCTCCCCCTGTTTCTCAGTTGCTCTATTACCTTTTGCTCTGATGATTTTATTTTTTGCGTAATTTTTTCCAGTAGAATTCATTAGTCATATACTTTCTGACATTTTACATTTTAACAAGATGTTTTACCAGTAAGGGTTAAGTCTTTTAAGCTCTACAACTGCAATTTTACCCCAAAATCAAGTTTGACATTATGTCAAATCAAAGGATTTTTTTTAAGTTTGGTTTTAATTATGAAAGACATTCTCCTTAGGAAGAGTCAGCCACATGTTTCTTAATTTAGAAGCGCTTGTTATTTAGGGTGTGCTATGGATGAAATACTTTGTTTACAGTATGTAGGAGTTTTAAAATTCTTTTAATTTTTCCTGATGTATTTGGATTATTTTTTTCATTTAATATTTTTCCATCTCTCATTTTAAAAATTCTTCAGTGAATCAGCTGAATTTTCAGTCTAAGAATAAAGATTAATATTAAGTCAGTAGTTGAACTGAGCTGATAACTACCAGAAGCCATATCACTAAATTGATTCACTTCATGTAACTGGCTCATTGCCAAGATTTGCATTATATGTAGAATGAATAAAATGTGTCAGAATCTATAGTAAAATGTGCACTCTATGCACATTACCTTCCTTAGATGAAATTTTAAATGGTTTAAGGCATTAGGAGCCATCTATCATTTTACTTGTATTTAAGTTTGTATAATATAGGTTTTATATAGTGTATATTAACAAAATTGTGTTAGTAATCAAATCCAAATATTTCTTTCTTTAATTTTGTTATTTGCCTTGACAACATTTCTGTGATTTGAGTTGACAGAAAAAAAGAAAGAAAGAAAAAATATTAATTAGACTGCCTAAGATTATCATGAGATGGAGCCAAGGAAAAAATACAGGAAAAAATTTTTCATCTGGTCATTCTATTCTAAGAGTATAACAAGCACATCCATTAACCAACATTGATTGAGTAGCCCCTTAAAAACTTCTACCATTGCTATCTAATTAGGATTTTTCCCTGAATAAGGAAAATGATGGCAATCTATTCTGATATTACCAGCATGAATCACTAAGAAATTATTTAGCAAACTTTTACTATGTATTTAGTGCTGTGCTATGTGAGATATAAAAAAGCCTTTTAAGACTCAGTCCTTCTATCAAGACACTTCGTGTCTAATTAGGGAGGCAAATTTAAAACCTAAATTGTATCTTACTCATTCACGTCTAGGCAATAAGAGAAGGAAATGATTAACATGGGTTGTTGTAGTAAAAATGAACAGAAGAAAAAGACTCCAGTCACAATTAAGAATTTGTGAGGATATAGTTTTGCTGACAAAACAATGAAAGGTATATCATGGTGGGAGAAAATGAAAATAAAATCAAAGGTATGGAGTCAGGAAGAAAGTAGACTATTAAAGAGAGAGAAGGGAATGGCCATTTTGCAGTGTGCTGTTATGTTTGAATTGGAAATAGGTTTTCAACATATAGGATTGTCACCAGCAATGGAGAGCATTAAGGAGGCAAATATTTACAACTGGTAATTTTAAAATTTTTTATTGTATTTATATTAGGCCTATGTAAATATAACAGGACATGGATCATGGCGTTAAAATATTATTTTCATTCAGTTTTATTTTGTCATTCTATTTGTTGAACCAAATTATAAGTTTAATAATGAATATATAAATTTAGTAATCTTGATAAGTAAGTGGTATATTTAGATGATGAATATAAATTACCAGTAACCCACAATTAGGAGACAAGTCTTTTGTTTGTTTTAGTAATGGTCTATTAAAAAATTTGAAAGCAATTATGCTGTAACTGATGCTCAGGTGTCTATCATGTAACTTCAATATTGAGTGTAACTGATTTGGTTCAAGAAATCATAACTCTGCCTCTTCTATCATTTAATGTGCAAAAATTAATTCTTCATCAATTTTCCACATTTTAACCAGAACTATCCCATTAAAGTGAAAAATTTGATCTATCTTTGCCTCCTAGGTCCCAGCTCCTGTTTAAAAGGTTTCAGTTTTATTAGAATAAATTCCAAAATCCTTTGTATAACCTACAAGATCTTTCTTTTTCTCCCCTTGGCTGTGAATTGACATCCATTGGGGTAGAGGCTTCCCAAGATGTTCAGAACAAGACATTTCGCTTTAGCATGTGGATCATTTTGAGCTGAGGTGAATCAAGGGCTTCTGGGCTCATGTGAAGCCTTTGCCACTCCTTTAACTCCCTGGAAGAATGAAAATTGGGGGTATTACCCAGAATTAGGGTTTTACTAGAAATGACTTTTCTAACAGAGAAACATATATAGGCAGGACAAGCATCTAGTTACATAGTATATGGTCTTTGTCATGTAAGTTACTCTTTTTTCCTTATTTGAGTCCTGCTACTTTCTCTTGTGTTGAAGTCCAGCCATCCTGAATGTTTTAGCTAGGATGTATACCTCTGTTTCTCTTCACAGATCTTGAAGAAATAGGAGAGCTAAGAAAATAGATGTATAATTTCTTTCTCAAATTTGAGGATCTGGAAGGAACTCGTAAATTTATGTGAACCATTGCACTTTCAACAATAAACTGATAATTGTTGAGTTTTATGGATTTATGCCACATATTCCTTTTATACTGATAATTTTTTTCATAATTCTAGATAACTGGTTATGTGGTTGGTGAGACTGTGACTATATGAACTCATTCTCCTATATGGTATCAAGACTAAGGGAATAGTTTTTCTCACTCAGTGGACAGATATAATTAATTAGTCTGCAATAATTTGGTTTAATGTAATTATAGTTTTTGTATTGTATGAAATTTTAATCTTCTGACACTGAAGTTCAGAAGGGTAATACAATTCTGAAAATCAGTCTCAGATTTATTTGGGAACTCTACTTCAACAGCAAGGGAAAGCAGCAAAAATGGGACTAAAACAGCTTTCATACCACAAAAGAAACAACTACAGAAACAAAAAGGCAACGTAAAGACTAGACAAAGATGTTTGCACATCATACTTTTGACAAGGAGTTAATTTAAAATCATTTTAAAAGATCTCATACAATTTGGGGCCACCCTGGTGGTGCAGCAGTTAAGCCCTGCGCTGTGGAGCTGCCGGCAGCAGCGACACAGCGGTGACACAGGTTGGACTCTCAGCCTTGGAGATTCCCGCATGGCGTGGCAGACCTCTCCTGCCTCGCCCACTGCTTCCCTCAGCAGTGTTTTTCCATCCATCTGCCTGTTCTGCTCCCCGCTCTGTCTCTGGTGAACCCTCTCGCCGCCCCGCGCCTCTGACCTGTACCCCAGCTTGTATGCAAAAATAAAAAAAACAAATCTTTAAAAAAAAAAGGATCTCATACAATTCAATAGCAAATAAACGGAAAAACAGTCCATTCAAAAATTGGGCAAAGGACAAATCATAGGACACACTTTGTTAAAATCAAAAATAGTCTTTTTACTCTGTATATTTTGCAAACAATATTTTCAACAAAACTTTTTAAATTTAAGTTCCTAAAAATCACTGTTAATTATAACTATGATTTTTAAATATATAGATCTTGGACTTAAAAATTATGAATTATGTTAATGTCTTCTGTCTTCTGACAGTTCTTGACCTTGTTTTTCCCTTATCAGACTTAAATATGAAATTATAAAACAGATAGGATATCAAAAAAAAATGGGCAAAGGAACTAAATAGACACTCCCTCAAAGAAGACAAGACAAATGGCTCACAAACACATGAAAAAAAAAGTTGAATGTCACTCATTATAAGGAAAATGCAAATCAAAACCACAATGAGATAAAACCTCGCACCTGTTTAAGTCGCCTATATAAAAAATACAGGAAACAAGTGTTGACAAGGGTGTGGTAAAAAAAGTATACTCATTTACTATTGGTGGGAATGTAAACTAATACAGACCTTATGGAAAATTGTGTGGCTATTCCTAGTGCCATGGTGGTGGGAGAATTACAGAGACTACACCTGAAGTGAAAACAATGATGTTAGGATATTAAAAAGAAAAAAAAAGTTAAAAAAAACAAAACTAAAAATGGTAATGCCATGTGATCCAGCAATACTATTCTAAGTATTTAGCTGAATAACATGAAAACACCAATACTACAAGATTTCTGTATCCCTGCACTTATAGCAGCATTATTCACAATAGCCAAGACATGAAATCAACCTAAATGCCCATTGAAAGAAAACTCAATAAAGGAATTACAATGTGGAATACTACTCACTTATTTAAAAAGATGAAATTGTGCCTTTTGAGACAGTAGGGATGGATCTTGAGGTGCTTATACTAAGGGAAATAACACAAAGTAAAAGACATTTACTGGATGATTCCACTTGTTTGTAGAATGTTCAGAGCCAAAACAAACAAACTGGAAAAACACAACAAAAATAACTCTTAGATTTCTGTGAAAACTTCAGAGGGAACAAGGGAGAGAGAGGGTAAGTTGATAACACTGGTCAACAGTGAGATCATTACTAACTTAAAAAGGCCCCAATCTGTAGTATCTTGGTGTGCTAAAAATGAATAAATATAACCCTGAAAATTTGTTAACTCTCGTTTGAAGATATTTCATATAATTCATTTTATATGTTTCACCTTGTAAATTGATCCAGTAGGACTGCAACAACATCCTAAATCAGCCGAGAATGATGTAATATTGCGTTGCATTGCATAATACCATTATGCACACATCATCCAGAGTTGATTGCATCATTTTCTGATTCAATGCAATATTACTGCCAGTCAGCTGCTGAAGTAAGCTGACATCAGCAGTGCACTCTATACAGCCCTGTTGGAAACGTTGAGCATTAAATATATTTCAGACTTTGTGCAAGACAGTTGAAGCTACAGTTCCATAGAACTGTTATTAGTTTATACATTTAGGCATAGTACAGAACTGTAATGCCTCAAAAGTGCGTTAATAAGGTGAACAATTTCTGCTCTGTTTGTGGGCAAGTGACATTTGCCAACCAGAAGAAAAGAATTGCTTCTCAAGTGAAGAAGGCTTATCATCTTTACTTCGGATGCAAGGTTGCTGACCAAGACAAGTCTTGGGCCCAGCATATGTGCTGTGCTACATGTACAACACAGCTTTCACAGTGGGTAAATGGCAAAAGACCATAAATGCCGTTTGCAGTCCCCATGGTGTGGAGAGATCCAAGCAGCCACATAAAAGACTGTTACTTCTGCTTGGTTCCTCCTCTTTCCAGTGGGATAATGAAGCAAAAGAAGTCAAGAAGAATCTACCCAAACATTCTGTCTGCATTAAGACCAGTTCCACATAGGGAGGGACTTCCTATTCCAGAACCTCCAGCAGAATATTCTCTTGATTCATCTGATGAGGACAAAGGTGAGCCCACCTATTCGTCTCCTGTTCATCAGCTTGCAGTGATCCAGATTTTCACTGTGGGGCATCATCAACCCCACACAGACTAAAACAGAAAGAACTAAATGGCCTGGTTCGTGATTTGGACTTATTCAAGAACAAGGCAGAATTGCAAGGATCAAGAGTCCAACAATGGAATCTTCTAGAAGATATCACAATTACTTTCTATTGAAAGCGTTACCAGCAGGTGGAACCTTTCTTCAGAAAGGAAAGTACTCTGGTATTCTGTTCCGATGTTGAGGGCCTCATGAATGCCTTAGAAGTCACTTGTGACCCACAAGAATGGAGACTATTTCTAGACTTTGAAACTGAGTCTTAAGGCTGTGCTGTTGCACAATGGAAACCATCGTCCATCTGTACAAGAGACAAGCGAAGAAATCTATGAAGTCATCTATGACTTGATTTTTTTATAGGTATTAACTGTAGGTATTACTACTGGCATGCATTTCATGATGTAAACATCAATTTATTGCATATTAAAAAAAAATAACTAGAGCCAAAATTAGAATTTGACTTTTGTATTTGTGTTGAGCACATACAAATTGATAGGAAATGACTACTTTTATTTCAGAAACATAACTTTTGTAAAAATTTGTTGACCAGTGCAATGTTTTGACACTGGAGTTTTAGTGGAAGGTGATTGAAACTTCTGCAAAATTTGAGTTGTGAGTTTGCTTCCAAGATTATATAGTTCTGCAAATGAATGGCAAATCAATAAAATTTGATGAAATAAAATATTTTAAAATACAGCTATTTCTTAGCTCTAAGTAAAAATAAATGTGTCTGTTTGGATAATCCTATGTATATAGTTATTTTTCATTGAAGTGAGAAAAAAACTGGGAAAATAGATCTGAAGTGCAGGAGAGCTACTATGGGAAACCATGTATTGTACTATTTTTCTTTTTGTTTTCAGTGATAAAATCTTATGTGATATTATAGAGCTTTCCATTTTTCCTCACAGCAATAATTGTGAAGGAATTACAATCACCTTTCCAGACCTAAAATGTTTAAATTACTGAGATTTACAGTGACCTCTTTCAGGTTGGCACAATGAAATAGTCACTTAGTCACCTAGCATGGCAATATGTAATTTAGTGACAAACATGGTTACTAGGTTACAAATGAGTTAGGCGTCCTTAGTGAACTGTAGTGCTGTGAATACCCAAATTAGTTTCCTCCCCCAAATTTAAAAATATTAAATTTGAGAAACTGGATCATGATGACATATTGAATGAATAAAGTCATATAACTCCTCTTCCAGCTAGAATGCCCTAAAAGGATGAAAAATGTTTTCTAAAAAAAATCTCTGTTGCACTGGAAAATGAACAAGTCATGAGCCAGGTATAAAATCAGCTTGTCAAAACCATTACCTTTCATATAAACCTCTATGACAAATTAGAAAATGTAACTTAGAAAAGAAAAACTGTATTATACCTGAAATTAAGCCTGCCTGTCAATAAATTTGCACGGATTTTATAAATATATATTTTACTAAAAAATATTAAAGATCCAAGCTAGTAGAAATATATTCAATATTCCTAAATAAGAATACACATTTGCAAAAATGGCAGGTTTTAACCGATTCCTCCTCCTGCTTTACAACTCAATGTAGTCTTCAAACTGTGAAATCAGTATTGGTGACTTTTCAACCAGAATGACAAATGAATTCCATAAATTATATCTGGAACAAAATTTTGCAAACTTTAAAATTTTGTGGTTAGGTTATAAGTTCCTTGAGCTTCTCATACAAGAATGTAAATTATTTATTCAGTTAAACTGTGGTATTTCCTGGGACCTGGAATTTTAACACCTAAATTTTCTACTCAAGAGGAGCTCCTAGGGGAGGGAAAGACCACAGCACCAAGTGTGGTGCTAACATTCAGGTGTGTGCCCACAGGTGCCCAGTAGCTCCACGAGAATATTTATATTGATATTTACATGGGAGAAGATAAAAGAAATATAGTCAAGGGTGTGAATTATTCTCACGTAGAGATATTATGCCCAGACACGAGGGTTGAAAACCCTGAAATAATAAAAATGTAGGTTATTCTAAGAAAAAGGAAATGACAGCTTTGGAACATTTGAAAATAAAACCAATGTTGGACTGGAGAGGAAATTTCTCCCTTCTCCTTTTGCTTCTTCCTGGCCTGATTGAACAATCAAATCAATATCAAATATAAATGAGGTCAATTATTTAACACCTGTATAAACTTTAATTTAGTATGTATTAAAGGCATGAATGTAAGACCAGAAACTATAAAATACATAGAAGAAAACAAACCAATCTTAGAGATGTGTTTGGGCATTTGACCCCAATGCCAAGGGAAGCAAAAGCAAAATTAACAAATGGTATGATATCAAACAGAAAAGCTTCTGTGCAGGGAAAGAAACACCCTTCTGTGGCCCAGAGGAGCATTCTAAATCTTTCTACTTGGAAAGCTTCCAGAATGCCCAGATAATAGAATAAGAAAAAATTTTAAAAAGGAGTCTCAAAAATTTTCAAATTATTCTTGAGTTTGATGATTAAATTTTGGAGAATTTTGAAACAGGCTAAGCATTTTTTAATGATTATGTTTATTAAAAAATATGAGATAAAATATTTAAGGAGTCAGTGAAGAGGGAATAGAAATTTTTAGCCATGAAACTACTAAAATGCCTCATAAATTTAGAGTTAGGACTTTGTAGTCACTGGAAACTATTACATGCAATTGACAAGCCTTTTTTTAATGATTTTTTTTTTTTATGTATAGAAGAACTGGGGTGTAGGCCAGAGGTGTGGGGGATGTAGGTGAGTGGATTCAGCAGAGACAGAGTGGGGAGCAGAAGAGGCTTATCTACTGAAATACACTGCAGAGGGGAGCAGCAAGCAATACAGGAGAGGTCTGCTGAACCATGTGGGTCAGCTTCCTGGCCATGGATTGAACTCATCCTGCAGTGGCTGGCCATAGCTTGATAACCCCTGCTCCACCAGAGAGGCCCCATAATTGACAAGTTTTGTCCCAGGAATATGGAGGCCTTAGGATAGGGAGAGAGATGGGGCAATAGCTTGTTGGTGGATCAGTGAGAATACTGTTATATTTATTCGTTTTTTTCCAGTCTTACATGGATGCATTTCACTGAGCCCCAAAACAATTACTATAATGACATCAAATATATGACCATAGATCAACATAATAAATACAACAATAATGAAAATGTTTAAAATATTGCTAGAATTACCAATTGACACAGAGGCAGGGAATGAGCCCCTGCTATTGGGAAATAGTGTTCACCAAAATACTTGCTACACAAAGGGCCACACAAACTTTCAGTTTGTAAAACGAACAAAATCTATGAAGTAAAGTAAAGTGAAGCACAACAAAGCATAACATGCCTATATTCTCCCTTCCACTCAGCCAGCAAATATTTTGAGCAGTGTATTTTCCCTCAAAGTTGTGAACTTTTACTGTACCAAAAATAAAAACAGAATATACTAAATTTTCTGAAGGAAATTCAAACAGACTTGAGCTTTTTGTCCATGTTTCAAACAACACCACCAGTGTATCACAAAACTACCACAGGACATGCTGGAGCTCATCAGCAGCAGGTTCCAAAGGGAACCCCAACTGTCTCTGGCCAGTACTTTCTGGGATATAACCACCGTCCAAGAACTCTATGAGTGTTCCACTTCCATACCAAACCAGTATAAACCAACAAGAACAAGCTCTCCGTGGCTCTAGGAAAAGGAGACTGGTTTAACAAATTAATGATCTCTAATTTTGACCTGGTCACTGCCCAAGTTGAAAGAATTATAAATTGTACGGTACATGGAAGAAATGGAAAGAGCCAGTTAAAGCCAGAGTAGATGAGCCATAACCTTATAGACCCACCTAAACCCACAGAAAACTTAGGGGCTCAAAAAAAGGTCATACTCGAGCAAATCTATAGAACCGAGAGGAAATAAGCTGAGATTTCCAGTTCTGTTTATTTCTTCATTAGTTTCATCACCTGGGTCTTCAAATTTATTACCAATATTTGTTGAAAGCAATTCATGTCATAAACCATCTTCTTGTACAGCACCCTATATAAAATTCTGACTATCCTATGAGGTTGATAACTCCATGAACTTGACTATTCTCTTCATCAGCTCAGGCATATCAAAATACCATAAGCAGTACGTATTTATCTTTCACAGTTCCAGAGGCAGGAGAGTTCCAAGATCTGGGTGCTGGCAGCTTAGGTTCTCTCTTCACAGCATGCAAATGGCTGCCTTATCAGATCTATTGTGATGGAGAGGGAGAGAACTCTGATCTATTCCTCATCTTATATACAAGTACTCTAAGTCCATCATTCACCCCCATTACTCATCTAAACCTAGTTGCCTCCCAAAGGCACTTCTTACAATACAATACAATACAATACAATGCAATGCAATGCAATACAATGCAATACAATACAATGCAATGCAATAACATTGTATTGGGGGTTAGGTCTTCAGTACATGAACTTAAGAGGATCACAAACATTCAGTTCACAGCAATTATCCTAAAAGGTTGTTAAATCTCTTTTAACTGTTTAATTTCAAGATGTTAAATGGATTGTTCAAGAACATAAATCTTTCAGCTAAAGAGATGGATTTGGAATAAAAAATTATCTGAATGCAACTATAACTTTGTTGGTAAACCATTCTTTATTTCTTAATTTCCCCTTATTTTTAAATCAAAGTGTTTGTCAAACAATTTTTAAGGTCTATGTACTTCTGTAATTTTCTAAACCCGTAAGCATTCTTGACTCTTGATATAATAGCAAAGCAATCACTTCTGTCACATTAGGTATGCACCCACCTTCTTAACAAGAACTAATGGAACTATTCCTATATAACAAATACTAGTGCTACAGAGAAAAGGTGTTCACAGTCTTGTTGAGGGGACAATTTAGGACACAATTATAATGTCTTATGATAAGGAATATAATAGAAATAGTATAAACTTAGGGAGGTTACTTAATCATCAGGAATTGGGAAGGAGAGATGACCCAAAAGTTCCGGGGAATAATATGGGGAATTATACCAAAATAGTTTTAAACTATGAGTAGGGATTAGTTAATATCTGATGGTGTGACCATATGCTGGATTCTTTATTTTAACTGAAGGAAACAATTTAGATAAAAGCAGAATAAAATAATTCTGTGCTTTGGAAAACTGGAAGCTTTACAGTTTAAGAATTGGCATGGCAATGGAAATGGTAGGGTATCTTCTGAACAGATTGTCAAAGAACAGTGGTATTTTAAAAAAATGTACTTTTACTAAAGAATTGTGGATTTCCTCCCGGTTGCAGTGAGAAGCCTCAAAATACTTCAAGGGATGTAAAATGATCAAATTCAATTAAAAAAATTCATTTATGTGGAGAAAACACTGTGAAAATAATAGGACTATCAGACTGGAAAAAGAGAATTCAGGTAAGAAACTGCAATCACATGTATTCATATACACATTTTAAATACATGTATGTGTGGCTGGTGTATGACTAGAATATTTGCCAAAGTTGTAAAGGATGCAAAAATCAGAAGGACATAAGAACAATTGCCTTTGTTCATAGATAAGATGAGAATGTCAAATTAATTTACCACATTTCCCTCATTTACTTCTTACCCCTCACCTGCTTCTGGTAGTCTCAGTTCTCCAATCAGATTTCAAGGGCTTGTTTAGTTTTATCGATTTTTTTCCCTTTGTTTCTTTCTATTCTGCATATGAGTGAAATCATTGCATACTTTCTTTTTTCTAATATATATTTTTTATTGTTATTTATATCTTTTAAATTTTGTATCCCCCTTGGGTAACCCACCACCAATTCACCCGTGACCCATCTCTGTGGTCCCTTGTGTCCTTTTCTACCCCATTTTGTGCCCTTATCCTCCCCTCCCCAACCCTGCTGAGTGTTTTCTCTCCCCTTTGGTTTCCCTATAGTCCTGTTATAAGTCTTTCTTTTTAAATTTATTTCACTTAGCATAATCACCTCCAGTTCCACCCATGTTGCGTCAAGTGACAAGATTCTGTTTTATTTTATTTTTTCTAAAGATCTATTTATTTATGCATACAAGCTGGAGTATAGGCCAGAGGTGTGGGTGGAGAGAGGATGCACCAGAGACAGAGTGGGGGGCAGATTGACTGAAGTACACTGCTGAGGGGAGCAGCGGGCGAGACAGTATATCAGAAAAATATTGTATGTGTTCCATCACCCTCAACACTTATCAATATTCTATTAAAATGAAACTCTAGAAAACAAAACTGGGAAAGTGCTAGAATAAATTATCTTGCATCAATGCCATAATAGTCACTAAATAGTAAAAATATCAGTCAAAAGAGTAATGACTTAGAACTCTACCAGACTGTACTCATTTATCCAGCTTTTATTATAGTAAATTTGGCATAGTGAATTTTAGTATAGATCTTTTTGCTTGTTTGTTTGTTTGTTTAAAAGATAAAGTGAGGGGCTGTAAAACTTAGTTAGAAATACCAGGATTCAGTACTTAGCAATCTTTTTTTCTTTTTTTAAAGATTTATTTTTTTATACATACAGCTGGGGTACAGGCCAGGGGTGTGGAGTGGTGAGAGGCTTCACCAGAGACAGAGTGGGGAGCAGAACAGGCAGATCAGAAATACACTGCGAGGGGAGTAGCGGGCAGGGCAGGAGAGGTCTGCCGCACCATGTGGGATTCTCCCCAGCTGGGCGTCAAACTCGCATCGCTGCTGCCGACAGCTCCACAGCGCAGCACTTAATCGCTGCGCCACCAGGGAGGCCCATGTGATATATATTTTTTAAGGATTTTATTTATTTATTCATACAAGCTGGGGTACAGGCCAGAGGTGTGGGGCGGCGAAAGGGTTGACCAGAGACAGAGTGGGGAGCAGAACAGGCAGATGGACGGAAATACACTGCTGAGGGGAGCAGCGGGCGAGGCAGGAGAGGTCTGCCGCACCATGTGGGATTCTCCCTGGCCAAGCATCGAACTCGCGTCGCCGCTGCCGACAGCTTCACAGCGCAGCGCTTAACCGCTGCACCACCAGGGAGACCCCATTGATGCGATACCTTGATGTAAATGTTGATGTAAATGTAAAGATTTATTTATTTATGCATATAAGAGCTGGGGTGCAGGCCAGAGGTATGGGAGGTGAGAGGATTCACCAAAGACAGAGTGGGGAACAGAACAGGCAGACTGACTGAAGTATGCTGAGGGGAGCAGCGTGTGAGACAGGAGAGATCTGCTGCGCCATGTGGGAATCTCTCTGGCTAGGTCTTGAACTTGTGCTGCAGTGACTCTGGATAGCTTCATAGTGCTGTTCTTAATCTGTTGCACCACTAAGGAGGCCCTATATCTGTTTTTATAGCTGAGTAGTATTTCATTGTGTGTGGTATAATATGCCACATCTTTCGTATCCATTCAAATGTTATTGGGTGTTTGATTTGTTTCCATGGCTTGACTATTTTAGATAGCGCTGCGATAAACACCGGTGTCCCCATCTCCCTTTTAATTAGTGTGTTTTCATTTGCTAGATACCTAGACCTTGAATTAACCCATTATATGGTAGTTATATTTTAATATTTTGGAAAATCCTCCATATTGTTTTATGTAGTGGCTGGGTCACTTTACATTTCGACCAGTAGTGAATGAGGATCTCTTTTTTTTCTATACCTCCACCATACTTACTGTTTCTGGTCTTTAATATGTGTCATTCTCAAGGGTATGAGATGGTATCTCACTTTGCTTTTGATTTCCATTCTCCTGATAATATGTGATGATTAACACTTGTTCATGTTCCTGATGGACATCTGTATGTCTTCTTTGAAAAAGTATCTTTTTAGCTCTTCTGCCCATTTTTGATTAGCTTACTTGTTTTCTTTTTGTTGAGTCATATGAGTTTTTTTGTAGATCTTGGATATTTGTCCCTTTCCGGATGCATGATGTATAAATATTTTCTCCCATTCAGTAGCGTGTCTTTTTATTTTAATGATTCTTTTGCTGAGCAGAAACTTTTTAGTTTGATGTAGTCCAATTTATTTTTACTTTTATTTTTTTGCTTTTGTTTCCATTGCGGTTGTAGTTGAGTCCCCTGACATCACTGAAGCCAATGCCTTGGAGCAAAATTTTGCCTGTGTTTTCTTCCAAGTATTTTTTTTGTTCAGGTCTTACATCTATGACTTGAACAACTTAATTGATGTTCACACCACTAGCCAAAGAGAGAAAAACAAAAGATGATCAAAAATGTGTGTGTGTGTGTTTATTTGGAGTGAGGATTTGTTGTTGTAGAACTACTAAGAATTTCAAAATAGAGATTCATTTCCAGAAGGAAGTTAGATGAACATAAAGAATGAGTTCTGAGGTCAAAGTTTACTTAAAGAAAAGGGTATAGTTCAGATAAATTATGAAAAGTATCTAGAATAAGAGTCAAAGTGAGCATTCCCAACATTTTAGAAGCTACAGGGAAATTAGATGCTTACAAAAGAGATTAAGAAACACTAACTGTTGACAAAAATTATTCACACACATTCTCTCTACTACTCTACCTAGTCACTCTGGAAAAAAAAAAACCTGCAAAATAATTTTACTCTAATTTCCATTGGACTTGTTCTTACAAATGATCTTCATTGCTAACTCAAATGTGTGCTTCCAAATCTCATTTTGTTTAACATATCAGCATCTTTTTATAAAACTCACCTCTTTTTTCAGAAACTGTTTGTTTTTCACAACCTCATGATCTTCTGGGAGTTCTTCCTAATTCTTTAGCTGATTCTTTTAAATGTCCATTATTGATTACTGTTCTTCTACCAAATCTCTTAAAGTTTCTTCAGGCTTATTTGCAAACCATCTTCCCTTTGTATACTGTCTCCACAGTGCAGCATGATTTGAAAGTCACACTCCAGTTTGAACTTGAGCCTCAACTTCTCTTAGTGCTTCAGTCCTATAACTTATACTTGTTATCTCCAATTGGCTATCTAGTTGACTTCTAAAAGTATGTGTCTGTGCGCTTGCGCATCTTTTGCTCTGACCTCTTATACCCTATATAGAGAATTACTGGTTCATCCTCCAGAATGTATCTGAGTATATTTAAATTGTAAATATTTATCTTGTCATGATATTTGCAATTAAAAAAATCGCATTTGCCTAAATGACTCTAATAGCTTTGTGTTAATCCTCTAAATTTTGCTTATACTTTCCTTACTGTTTATTCTAAATTCAGTGCTTGAGTGACTCTTTAAAATGCAAATCTAATGGTATTGTCACACTGCTTAAATCTATTAATGACTTTCTTTAACTTAGGCTAAAATTCAAAACCCTAGTGTTTCTTGCAAGGTTTTGTATGATTTTACATTTTACTTTTTAGCCTCATCTCATCCCTCTCTATTTGACATTTTATGTATTTTCCAAACTCATTTTCTGTGCTCATCTGCCTAAAGTACTCTCCACCCACTCACTCCCAACGAGAGACTGCTCTCATGGTCAGTCCCATGGACATCAGCTGTCAGCTTGTGGGAAATGCAGAATGTCAGCACAGAATGAACAATTCAGTGTGGAGGTGGGTGAGTCAGGGAAAGCTCCCAGGTTTCTGACTGGGAAGCAGACATATGATCTCACTCCACACCTCCTTGAATATGAGGAGACAAAATAAAGTTAAGTCTTTTGAAAACCCTTCTTTGAGCCCCTAAATAAAGTGATTGTCAAGTTGGAGTAGCACAAAATCATCTGGAGATTTCACTTGAGACCTACATTTCATTTTTTTTTTAAAGATTTATTTATTTATGCATACAAACTGGGGTATAGGCCAGAGGCATGGGGCAGCGAGAGGCTTCACCAGAGACAGAGTGGGGAGCAGAACAGGTAGATCGACAGAAATACACCGCTGAGAGGAGCATTGGGTGAGGCAGGAGACGTCTGCCATGCCATGTGGGAATCTCCCAGGCTGGGCGTTGAACTCGCATCGCCGCTGCCGACAGCTCCACAGCCCAGCGCTTAACCGCTGCGCCACCAGGAAGGCCCTGAGACCTACATTTCTGAACCCCACTCCAGAGTTTCTTATTTCAGCAGGGCTAGAGTTGAGGGCTACATTTTCTTTTCTAAAAAGTTCCCAGGTAATAGCGCTAAGGCAGGCCTGGGGACCAACTTTAAGAATCATTGCTCTAATAAACAGATCTCAGCCTTGGCTACAAAGTAGAATCACAGCAGAGTTTTCAAAATCCCTAATGCCTGTAGTGCACCCTAAGCCAATTAAATAAAAATGCCTTGAATAGGACTCAGGCTTGGGTGATCTTAAATTTCACGGGGTGATTTCAATCTGCAGCTAAGGTCAAGATGTACTGCTTTAATATAAATTCGGTTCAACTTATATAGCCACTAATCACAAGATGCAATCTCCTTAGTGGCATTGATTATCATTTGTGAATTTATAGTTGGTTGGCTTCCTACTTGATATTTACCTCCACCACAAGATTGTAAGTTTTGTGACAGCAAGACCACACCAACAAGTTTTTTAACTTGGTGCTTGAGTTAGCACAAAAGAAATATTTTTTTTAATGAAAAAAAAAATGGAAGCTAAAGGAGAAATATTTGAGAACAAACATGAAATTAAATTCTGCAGAAATTTAGCTTTTACAAATTATCTTTACCTAGCCTTTGAATGCTGTTTCATTGTGTGTGGGAATCATATTAGTGATTGTACTGTATGAATGTGTGTGAGACAATGGAGACTGTGAGTCTGTATTAACATCCTCTTTGAGTTATTTGGTCAGCAGTTTTTATATGCACATTAATTTTATATTTCCTTCTTGCTCTGTGTTCTGTTTTTTTTTTTTTTTTGTATTGATATTTTTCTTCATTTGGAAATAGTCTTACATAATTTCTTCATTCTCTACCTAGTCTCCTTGGTTAAAATGATTAATATGAGTTCTAAATTATTTTAGAATGTATTCTAAACTCTCCATATGTCTTCATTTCCTTTTCTATGCTTTCCTGTAATTCCTTCAAATTTATATTCAGGGTCCCTATATGTCTTATAATCTGTATTTATACGGTTGTGCAGGGGCTGCATTAACTAATCTAATTCAATAATCATCCTCATATTTTTAGTTACATGTAATTATTCATATTTAACTGTCTATCATTTATAATTCCATTTGGGGGGTTATTTAAAAATTTTCTACTATATTCCCTTAAATATTGTATGCACAATAATTTTATATTAGATCTCATTATAATATGTGATTTACTCAAGTTTATCTAAATATGTTGTAATTTTCTGTTGATTCTCTCTTAGTACTACTTTTACTATGACTCATTTATTTAATAAATTGGAAATGCCATAACCCTAAATAATCCAAAATTGGAAATATCTACATTCAGACTTTTACTTTTTAGCTTGTTTCTGATGGTGAGCAATTATAATACTGGCAATTTTAACCCAATTTTAACAGTCCTTAAATTCATGTGGAATTTTTCACTTTAACATCTTCACATTCCTGAGTAACCTATAATTAGTATATTGATCTCTGGTTACTTACATCATAAGGCATTTTGTTTTACATTTTTCTTGTCTATTTTCTCTGCTAAAATTTAAACTCTCTATTTGTTTTCGTTATTCAATAATTTCAAAATCTCTTTTACATTCTAGTGAACCAGTAGTGCATTAAACTTTATGTAAGTTGTAGTTAATGCAGAGGCTTAAGTATTTTAGAAGAGGGCCTGGTGCTCTACAGAATTGGTCTGTCCATTTATTATTTTAAAAAGCATATTTCTGTGTTTGGAATTTTATAATAACAATTTAGTAGATACATAATGGGAGAAGGTTAAGAATTTTCATAAATTGAAGTAAGTTATCTTTTGGTCTAGATTGAAAGAGTTTAGTGTTTGTAATCTCAGTTTTGTTTTTCACTTTCACATATTCAGACACATTCTTGCTCCTGAATCTCACTGCTAGGCTCCATAAGGAATATTTTCTCTCAGTTGACAATTTCCTCTTCAGATATGGAAAGCATAATTGCCAATATGTTATACTTAGGTTTGCAATAATATAGTCATTTCCCCCTGAGCTACACATTTAAAGAGTATTGCTTCAGTTTTTTAGTTGAATAGATAGCATGCTCATTTTTCATTTGCTCTGAATAGAGGGTGATCATTTTATTTTTCCCTTTCAATTCTCCTAGTGTGCTGGCTTTATGAGGAAACAAGTGAATAAGAAAGAGTAAATTTTGCCATGAGGAGAAGTTCTGCAAAGATTAACTTTGATGGACTGGAGGGATTATTGAACTCATTGATATGGGGAAAACTTACAGATTCTTGGACAAAAAAGATTCTAGGGAACTGAGTAGATATTACTATATCTTGTATAGCTCTTAACATTTGCCTTTCCCTAACTCCTCTTTGAGCAAACATTTTAAGATATATGTATATATATTTATAATATGTGATATTTTCAGGTTTGTTTGTTTGTTTAAAGCCCTTTATAAATCTAAATCTGAAGGGTGTTTTTCTTTTTTGGGTATTATTCAGGTCACTCTTGTACAATCATTTGCTTTGAGTCCCATGTGTTCTCTATAACCTCGTTACTTTAGCATCAGAATTCCCATTGTATATCTATACCTGCATCTATATCTTTAAACAAGTTTTAAACTTTAAAAGTTAAGGATGCAAGAATAAATTTTCTTAAGTAAAAGTTTATAATTGAATAATAATTCATAAAAAAACAACTGTAATGCCAGGAACATAAATTAAAAGATTCATAACAGAACAGTTTTGTTTTTCCATTTCTATATAAAGGAGTTTGTTTTACAAGCAAAGTAACAAATGGTTTAAAACAATCTTCTTGTTGCTAGGCTCTTAGATACCTAAATAGACCTTATACTTTTTAGGTTTAAACATAACAGACTGAAACATTATAAAGAAGTTAGCAAAATAAGAAGATGATTCATCACAAAAATTAGAATTTCTTTTCCTACTAGAAGTCCTTGACACTGTATACAAAATATACTAATTTCCTTTTTAGATTTCCTCCCTTTTTTGTTACTCCTTCACTTAAGTAATAACAACCTTACTATGTGAATTAATCTCTACCTAATAAAATAATGCCACCTTAATATTTTCTTCAATTAGATTTATTATTTTCTGCTTGTTATAAACAAGCTATTTTATTTTAAAATATTTTTCAAGCACTTCTATATGATGATAAATATAAAGTGGATGATTTTGTTGAATATAAAGCAAATTACAATAATATTTAAATATATAGTAAAAACAGATTAAATGTAAGGTATTTGTTTAAAATGTTTAGAGACCTAGCAAAATTATTGATAGAGTGATAAATAATATTGAAAAAGGAACTTAGAACTGAAGTTTCAGAACACATGAGGGATACTCCTTTCTGATTACTCCAGTGCTTTGTGGTTATGGGTAAGTCATAACTCCTCTGAGACTTCTCAGATACCCCACTTATATGTTGACAAATTTTGTGGGGCAAAACATTCAGAAACATTAGGATCTGATATTCCTGTGTTTGTGTATATGTGTATAGTTTTGAAGTAGCAATGAGAATGCTATTATTGATCTATATATATATAATACATGTGATATATATGTCATATAATGTGATCATTTTAAGTGATATATCACATATATATTATGTGATGTTTTATGTGATATATATGTGTGTGTGTATATATATGTAAATCACATAAAAGAGCTAAGGGATTAAATATTATGCCAAGGAGGGGCCTCCCCGGTGGCGCAGCGGTTGAGCGCTAGGCTGTGGAGCTGTCGGCAGTGGCGCCCAACTGGGAGTTCAACGCCCGGCCAGGGAGAATCCCACATGGGTGTGGCAGACCTCTCCTGCCTCGCCAGCTGCTCCCCTCAGCAGTGTACTTCTGATCTGCCTGTTCTGCTCCCCACTCTGTCTCTGGTGAACCCTCTCGCCGCCCCATGCCTCTGGCCTGTACCCCAGCTTGTATGTATAAATAAAATTAAAAAAAAATATTATGCCAAGGAAATGTGGATTTTTAAAAATTATTTATTTGTATTCATATCCTTTACATCATTGTGTATCCCCCAATAGGTTTCCCATGCCATTTCACCTGTGAACCATCACCATAGTCCCTTGTGCTCCTTTCTCTCCTGTTTTGGTCCCTCTCCCTCCTCCTTCCCTGCAGAATGTCTATTATTTATGATTGCCTGCTAGTTTTTGTTTCATTTCATGTATTATTTTTTCCTCCTGATCTCTTATTTGGCTCCCCTATATTCCTCCTATAAGTGAGGAAATATGGATTTTATTTTTATTTTCAAATTGTGAGTTTCTGCTCACTGTATAGTTTACCAAAAAGATAATACATTGTAATGTACAGCCTGTCTGAAATTCTAAAAATTATTTTCAAAATATAAGTATATAAACTCAAAAAAATAAAATAGAAAAATCATGTATCTTGATTTTAAACTATTATAAAGCAACATTAATTAAAAATCAATATGGTATTGTAATAAAAATAGACATGAATCAGAGGAGCAGAATTTAAAGCCCAGAAGTAAAATCACACATATTTTAATACCTACTTTATGACAAAGAAACTGACTATTTGATGGGGAGTGTCTCTTTGACAAATGGTACTGGGAAAACTACTTCTAAATGAATAAAGTTGGATCATTCTCTAACTCTGTGCCCAAAAATAAATTAAAAATGGACTAAAGACTCTGGGCTGTTTCCATATATTACCTATTGTGAATAATGCTACAATAAACATATGAGTGCATGTATCTTTTTGGATTAATGTTTTTGTGTCCTTTGGGTAGCTTCCCAGAAGTGGTGTTACTGCATCATATGGAAGCTCCATTTTTAGCTCTATGGCAGGAAATGCCATAGTGGTTGGACCAGTTTGCATTCCCACCAGCAGTGTAGGAGCGTTCTTTTTTCTCCACACCCTTGCCAACAATTGTTGTTCCCTGTTTTTATAATATGTGTCATTCTTGTGGTACATATACACAATGGAATACTACTCAGCATTCAAAAAAGATAAACATGCAATTCACAGCAACATGGATGGAGCTAGAAGGGATCATGCTCAGCAAAATAAGCCAGAAAGAAAGAGAAAAATATCAAATGGTTTCACTTATAACAAGAATATAGGATAATCAAATATGAAAGAGACATCAGCAAGGGAGGGGGAGGGAAAGAGCTCAAAATGTGGGAGAAAAGAGCACAAGGGACTATGGTGACGGTTCACGGGTCAATCAGTGCTGGGTAATCTATGGGGAATACATAATAATGCAAAAGATATGAATAAAAATATAAATAAATAATGCCTATATACTGACAAAAAAAATTGAATAAGGACTGAAATGGAAGACCTGCAGCAATAAGTGGTATGGTGACATGAATCAGAGTAGGTATAAACCTATGCCTCTGAATCACATACGGTGTAAACCCGTGTGACCGCAACATGCATGCATACATACATGCAATTGGTACTAATTCAAATTAAAATCTTTTATACAGTGAACAAAACTATTAGTAGCTTATAAGACACCCACCACGCAACTGTCAAGGGGTTAATATTAAAGGAAATAAGGATTTTATTTTCTATATTGTGTGAGTGTGTGTGTGTTGGGAGCAGAGGGAGATCCTTTTGAACCAAAGATTATGATGATCAGGATAGAAGAAATATTTTCAGAAAGCTGTATAAAACCAAGTTGGAATATGACTTAAATAGTAATTAGCAGAATGAAGGACTTAACTGATTTTCTCTATAAGCATCGGTCCATGAATTTTTAAAAAAGATTTCATGTATGTATGTATGTATGTATGTATGTATTTATTTATGCATAGAAGAAATGGGGTGTGGGCCAGAGGTGTGGAGGATGAGAGGTTTCACCACAGACAGAGTGGGGAGCAGAACAGGCAGATCTACTGAAATACCTACAGAGGGGAACAGCAGACAAGACGGAGAGGTCTGCTATGCCATGTGGGAAGCTCCCTGATCAGGGATGAAGCTCAGACTGTAGCCATGTGAGCTTTGAAACTTAATTAACCTCTAGGCCACCAGTGAGGCCCCTGAATTTTTTTCTTTAAACTTTGTATCGAACAGGCTAAATTCCGTGGTGAAAAAACAGAAAGCACAAATACTATAGGACCTACATGGAATTAAACCACAAAATAAACTGAGCAAAAGTATGAACACTGAGCAGAAAGCATATTAATACTATATAGCAAGTGCATTCTCAACAAATCAAAATTAGATGAGAAAGAATTCCTATGTATTAATGATATTTTATCTGTTGTTACCATACTCTTACATGACATGTTAAATACTGCTGCATATTGATACACATATATATATAATATTAATTCTACAGTGTCGTAGAAATATTAATACTAAAATATTTCCCCCTAAGATTTAAGACTTTTATATAGTTATAGAGGAAAATGTAGGGAGAAGTTATAACTAGGCTGCTAGAATTTGTTCATTTACCTGATACGATATATTGTACACGATATTGATCATGTCATCAAAGACTGAGAATTTTGCTAATTCTTAATAGTTATTGAAATAGAATTATAAACTTTAGTAAATGTTAATATTAATGTTTGGCATTACTCTGACAATTATCTTGCTTTTTCAATATAAAATATTTAAATTTGGAATTTATCTAAATTTTTATTGGATTTTATCAATATAATATTTGTATTGTTTTCTGTCCTTTGCATTTGAGCATTAGTGGCATGTGTTCAGACTTCATTCCTTTTGGGATGTATGTGCCTGTGTTTAGTGTGTGCTTGTTCATGAGTGTATAAGTGTTCAGTACTGTAAGTAGTAACAGCCATGGATATTTATAAAAGATCTGATTTGGGGATATGTATTTGCAGCAACACCTATTTATAAATTTGAACTAAATATTAATTGATAGCATACGAAGGGGAACATGTCCAAATCATAAGTGCTGGCTCAAAACATTTTACAAATAAAACACACAGGTTTATCCACAGCTGGTTTCAGGAAACAGGAAACTACTGGTAGGCAGTAGTTCCTTATATGCTCCTGTTCAGACATTATTTCATAATGAGGACACTCCTGACTTCTAGATTACACTGGTCAATAAATTTTTACAAAAGTCATATCACTGAAATAAAATTAGTAATTTCCTATCAATTTGTATGTGCTCAATACAAATATGACATTTAAATTCTAATTTTGGCTCTAGTTTTTTTATAATCTGCAATAAATTGATGTTTACATCACAAAATGCATGCCAATAGTAATAGGCCTACAGTTAATGCATGTAAAAAAATCAAGTCATAGACTACTTCTTAATTCCTTCGCTGTCTCTTGTATAGCTGTTCAGAAGCATCTCTGGGGAGCGTCCAGCAGTAGGCAGCTGGCATTGTAGTGGACTATTTTCCCCAGTATCTTTGTTCCTTTGGTGTGATATCTTGATGAAAACATTTGCTATCACTAACTATACCACAGTTTTCAGGGAAGAAATCCAGATGGGAATGAAGGAAGTGGATCTTTAGAGACCTAGTGCAGCTAAGTTTCTGATACTTCTTCTACTAAGTATCTTCTACTAATTCTTTGTCTTCTACTAATTCTTTGTAGTTTTCTGCCCTAACATTCCCAAGAAAGTTTGTAGACACTAGGAGAAAAGCATTCCATGCTTACTTTGCATCACCCTGCAACAAGTTGTTGAACCGGTCATCTAAGTGCAGACGGAATATTTGGGTAGACTATTCTTGACTTTTTTTGCTTCATTATTCCACCAGAAAGAGAAGGAACCAAGCAAAAGAAACAGTCTTTTATGTGGTTGCTTGGCTCTCTCCACACCATGGGGACTACAAACGGCATTGATGGTCTTTTGTCATTTAACCACTGTGATGCGGGGCCCAAGGCTTGTCTTGGTCACCAACCTTGCATCCGAACTAAAGAGGATAAGCCTTCTTCACTTGAGAAGTGATACTTTTCTTCTGGTTGGCAAATGGCACTTCCCCACAAATAGAGCAGAAATTGGCACTTTCGAGGCATGACTATTCTGTATTGTTCCTAAATGGATAAAACAAGAACAGTTCTATGGAACAGTAGCTTCAACTGTCTGGTGCAAAGTCTGAAATATTTTCAATGCTCAACCTTTCCGTCAGGGCTTTCTAGAGTACACTGCTGACATCAGCTTACTTCAGCAGTTGTCTGGCAATAGTATTGCATTGCATTAGAATATGATGCAATCAACTCTGGATGATGTGTGCATGATGGTATTATGCAATGTGATGCAATATTACATCATTCTCGGCTGATTTAGGATGTTGTTGCAGTCCTACTGGATCAATTTACACGACAAAACATATAAAATGAATTATATGAAATATCTTCAAAACGAGAGCTAATAAAAAATTTTCAGGGTTATATTCATGTTCAGCACACCCAGATAATACAGATTAGGGCCTTTTTAAGTCAGTAATGATCTCACTGTTGACCAGTATTACTGATGAATTTTTTCATCTATTAACAAATGTTACTTGCTTGTTTTTGAATTTAACACAAATGGAATTACTTGATGATAAGAACATTATTGTACTTTTCAACATTATGTTTGTATTTATCCATTATTACTTACAGTTCACTGATTTTTATTGTTGCATAGTATTCCTTATGTGATTATACCACAATTTATTTTCCTGATCTAAATTCTCCTGTTCTAGAATGTTATTTCCATGTCTGTGGTATGGTTAATAATATGTTATAATCATGTGTTCATATATCTTCATGAACATCTGTAACCAATTTCTCATATATATACATATATTGTTTTTATATATATAAACTTTTGTTACATCTATATAAACCCATTTGCTATACTCTTACTAGTTTTAAGGTAGCCATGACTTCTGAAAAAAACTGTTCTCATGCTTCCTAAATCTATACTTCCGTTTTACCGTCTAATAAATTTATTACCTATACAAACAAAATTAGAGCATTACTGCCACTGTAGTAGATTTTTGTCAGTATCATTAGAAGTTATTATGAGTATCTAAATATGATTTCATATGTGAAGCATGTAAAGCACTGAGGTAATAAAACAGTACCAAAGAATTCATTAGCTAGTACAATGAAATATAGTTGTTAAGATGCTAGTGATGCATTTAAGTTCATTTATCAATTCTCAAAAAAATTATTGCAATAATAAAGTGAACTAGGATGAATAAAGAACTGCCTTGTAACGTGATACATTAAGAGGGATTCACCACTAAAGAGAAATAACATAACTGAAAGAAAAAAAAATTGGAACAAGGAGAGAATGAATTTGACTTAATAATAAACAATTTATAATAATAAGTATAGTTAACTAAATGTAGAAAAAAAGTGATAAATTTTATTGCCTTTATTTTTAATGTAACATTTAACTAATTTTCATAAATGATAGATGTGTATACAATCTAATTGTTTTACAATATTCTTGAAAATTTATCAATCAGTTTTCATGAATTGGCACAAACTGCCTTCAGCAATCATTGACAAACAGTGATGGTGAAAATATATGAGAAATATGTAAAAATGTGCTTTGCAATCTCAGAAGAAGTCTTTGTAATCAAAGTTATTTTCTTTTGACATTTGGGAAAAATGTTTCTGTATCATAAAATTTTCTTTAAATCTGAATTAATGATTTATTTTTATTATGCCATACCTATTTAAAAAAATGACAATTCTATGTTCAGGCATTTCATTCACACAAAGTCTGTCCATAAAATAAACATGAAGAAGTAATCATTATCTATTGTAGGCTACGCTTAACTTGATTTAATACACTAATCTAATTTCTTTAATTGCAGAGGTGTTTTGTTTTTTTTTCCCATTTGACATGTGTAATATACAATTGAGGAAAGAAATTGATGTATATAAATATGATGTTTTCCATTATAAAACTTAGACTTCCTGAATTTTGTTAATATTGCACACTTTCTTTTTTCTAAGAACTATGTTATAATAAAACAGAAAAATGAGCTTCCATCAAATCTCAAGTGAAGAAATGTGAGCGTGGTATTTTAAAACACTTCTATATTAAATATGAAATAAATTAAGTAAAACTTATACATTAATTGGTAAGTCAATTTGTCATTCAGTCAATATTTAGTGAGTAATTACAGTGTGGTCATTAATTTATTCTAGGTATGAATAAAATGGAACACATTCCTTACTCCTAGAGCTTTCATTGTAAGAAGTTTCATTTTTTTTATTTACGTTATTTTCACTGTAGACAATAAACAAAGTAAAAAATCATATGGCTCTTAAAGAAATTAGGTAATTGCTGTGAAAATCAAGTTGATGGCAAGAAGATTTCAAGAAAAACAGAGAAGCTATTTTAGATAAAGTGATAAAGGGAGGATTTTTGAAATGGCGACAACTGAGTGAGGCTTAAAATATAAAATAAGAATTTGAGTCATGCAAATATTTGGGGGAAGAGTATTGCAGGAAGAGAAAATGAAAAATGCAAAGGTCCTGGGACAGAAGCACATTTGGAGAGTTTAAAGGACTGAGGAGAGTAAAATGAGCAAACTAATCTAGAGAAAAGAGGTAAATTGAAGAGATGGCTAGAAGCAAAATCACAGCCTGAAGTTGTAATTGCTTAAGTCTTATTAATTAGGATATATCCTAATATTACACTAAAGATAAGGAATCTCTGACTCCCAGCAGTCCCTCAATATAGCAGGAAAGAAAACCTGAAAAAACTCGATGTGTTTAATGTTAATCTAAGCTATATCTCAATTTTGTATGCATTTTGAATATAGTACAATTTATTTAGAGACGTTTACTTTAATTCATTCATCTACTGAATATTTACACACATTTTTTTGTGCCCAAATCTTTTGTGGGAGTAAGAGATAAAAAGAATAACAGAAATATATACTGTTCTCAAAGTGTTGTATTTATTAAGACATTTTTATATTCACTTATATTCTAGCCCTTTCAAATCCTTTTTAATTCATTAAAATTCATTCATTCATTTAATTCATTAAAATTCTTTTTTTAGTATTATATCTGAATTTTCAGAACTTGCAAGCTTATAGTAGAGGCTTCCACAACTGTGCCTGACATAAAGATAATGATATGCCTGACATAAAGACAATAAAATATTATTGAAATATTCTTGTCTGTGTTTGGAATATTATTATGATTAAAATTTAGGGGCTGGTTTTGTAATGCTCCCATGTAAGACTACTGAAGACAGTATGACGTGGAGCTAACTTGGAGTCCTTTTAGCTGAAAGTAACAGAAACAGCTCCTCAAAGTATCTTATAGGAAAATGGAGTATTTATTCATTTATTTTTTCCTAAACTAGAAGCCTGGACTTAGAAAATTCTATGATTGGTTCAATGACTAACTATGGCAGAACAGCACTACTTACTACTCAATTTTAATTATTTTCTCTGATGTATCATGTCTTTGACTAGTGTAGAAGAGAAGTAATTCTCAATGTATGCCTCACTTTCTCATTCTTCTTCTTCTTCTTTAATGGAATAGAGACTTCACTCTACCCTAGTGAAAATTAGTCATCGGCAAAGGAGGACCTAGAATGGAGAAGAGGCGACCAAGTAACCTAAATAAAAAACTACTTTGAGTATCCTAAATTTTCTAAACCTGAACTTTTGTTAATAAGGAAGCAGAGGTTGAGTGAAAGGACTGTGCAATCTGAAAACAATAGTAACTGTCACTTTATATTCCTCGACTTCTTTGAACTGATAAGTCTCATTCAATTGCAAGATAAGTCTCTGAAGTAATTTAGCAAAAAATGAGTACAGCTCCAAAGAAACTATTATTAATTGAATTCTAAATTAAGTGTTACTAAAGTTGAGTTGGAAGTAATAATTTAATAAATTAAAAAATTATATCTTATTATAGCTATACTACTTCTTAGCATCTCTTTTAATATTCTGTATCTCAACTACTTAGGGTAATTTTCCAGTATTTTCCATTATAACCAAACCTGAAATCTAGTATAATTTTTAAATTTTTATATGATCTTTATTTTAAGTGATTAGGAATTAACTACTCACTTACAGAGGGTTTCTCAGAATTAATTAAAAAAAAAGCCTAAAAGTGTACTTGATATTATTCATGAGTATTTAAGTTATCATTATTGTTTGAGGACCACTTTAAGAATTTAATATAAGATATTTCCATATATTGGGCCTCCGTGGTGGTGCAGCTGTTAAAGGCTGTGCTGTGGAGCTGTCAGCAGTGGGGACGTGAGTTCGAAACATCTGACCAGGGACATACCCACATGGCGCGCAGACCTCTCCTGCCTCGCCCACTGCTCCCCTCAGCGTGTATTTCCGTCAATCTGACTGTGCTGCTTCCCGCTCTGTCTGTCGTGAACCCTCTCGCCACCCCATGCCTCTGGTCTGTACTCCAGCTTGCATGCATAAATAAATAAATCTTAAAAAAAAAAACTTATCTAGATATGAAAATACATATCTGTGCTGCAGTTATATGTCTTTTAAGAGGAAATAAAATTGACAAGCATTATAAAAAAAATTTCCATATATTTTTAAATTATTCATAAAATTTCTAGAGGGAATACTCTTAAGGAACAAGTCAATGGACCTTAAGAGTTCTGCTTTAATTAACATTTTAAAATCATCTTATAAATGAATTTCTCATTTATTTAACTAATTTTAAATAGCTGCATTCTAAATATAATGACATAGTTGTATCTAAAATCACATGTGACTTCTTTTATGGGAAATGCACTTTCTTCATAAGAACTGTCCCATACAAACTCACACTACGATTCCTTTTCGTCATACATAGCACTACTGTTTCATTTATTTTTTTTGGAGAAACTTGAAAAGATGAAATTCATATGGCAATTTAAATTCTATTGGTAATTCCCACTGTCTATACCCCAGTGAAGTTAGTTGACTTTTGCTTTGAGCAAGAATATGTAATTTGCCTCATAAATTTTCATGAAAAAAATATAACTCTTGTCTTCACACCTAGCATTTAAATAATATCCTTTATCATAACAAGAACTATAATGTATATGTTAAGAATTAATAAAAAATTTATATTCTTACCTGTCAAGGTTTCACTATAGACATATTATACTTGGAAAAAAGTAGTCTAGGAAATTATTAAAACTCAATTAATATCATGCTTCCAGAAAAATAAAATGGCTGAAATCTACTCATAATTTCCAAAGATAAATACCTCAACTGAAATTGTCTTAGTCCCCAGTTTTGAGGAAAAAATAACAATATATTAAATTTTCAATAATAATTTCTTGATTATTGGCAAAATGTGGTCTTAGATAAATGTGTCTTACATAGAAATATTTGCACAGTTCCAGAAAATTATTTATCTTCAGCTCTACAGATTTATTTATACATTTTAATTTATCAGGCAATAAAAACAATGCAACTGAAAGTTTTACTTATTTTTTTTTCATTATGAGGAAAATTCCAGCCTAATTGTGTACTCGCCTATAATAATCAGTCCATTTCAAATGTCTAACAATTTCTACTCTAGGATTCTTCTTCCCTACTCTGTAAGCTGTTTTACCTCCTATATACCATATTAAAATTTACACTTAGAAAGCCTTTCAGAACCTTTTGAAAATGGATAGCTTGTGCATGTTTTTTAAAACAATTTTAAGTATTGTGTATTCTGAAGAATTAGAGAAAATATGCTGAATATCCTTCATTTTCTAGATCACTCTTTGCTTATGTGTATCCACAGACATGTGATTGTTTGGGTACTTGTGTCTGTATATGTGCATATTTGTCTGTATTAGAGCTGGTCAGAGATAGGCATCAAAAAAAAAAGGAAAGGTAAATGTTTGCTTACTGTGTGTATGGTACTGTCTGTGCATTTTATACGCATTGTTTCAATTTAATCTTGGCAGTAATGCTGTGAAATTGGTATTAATAATTTTCACATTTTACAAATAAGATTCCACATACACACACACACACACATTATATGTTATGTATAACTGTAGTAGTTGGAACTTGAAGATGGAAATCTACATCCTTGTGTACATGTGAAAATGATTGTGCAGTGGCTGAAGTTGATTTGATCACATGCGAACCATGCAGTCTAGCTGAGTTCTTGTAAAGAGAAATATACATGATTATCTCCTTCCTTTCATTGGGGAGCATCTTTCTATAGGAGAAACTCTATTCAGATAAAGTTTATAATCAATTTGTAGACACATAAAATTAATCTACATTTACAAATAGGAAGGGGATTTTTATTTTTGTCTTCATTCTATTAGTGATAATTAAATCAATATCCTTTTTGCATTTTATATATTTTAATAATTTTAGTTGGCAGAGAGAAGTGTAAGAATTTTTTCAAAAACATCTCCAGATGGAACAACCTTTACCATAAATAAAGTATATGATTTGAGAAGATAAATCTCAAATGTACATTTTAGATATATGTGCCAATTTTATGATTAATATAAAAAGAGTAAGTTATTGAAATATTTTTTAAACTGTAATAACAGTCCAGAAATTATAACTATGCAATCTTGCTATAAAACCACTTATATCAAAACCATCCCCAAATATTTATACAGTGTTCTAAATATACCTGTTCAGTCCTCTTTATTTCTTGCTGACTTTTCCAGTTTCTGTAATCTCCATTCCATTTTCTTATAGAAAAACTCAGTTCCTTTATTAGCAGTGTTCAAACTTCCTGACTTGATATTGTATATTGTAAAAATCTATGAATATATGTATAATCTAAAATTTAGAAATAGGAAAATATAGAATAACTGTAACCTAATTGTATAAGTAATTGTAAATATAGAATAATTATGTCTATGTGAATGTAATTATGTTATTGTCATGACACTTAATAATCTAAGGAAAAAGTCAGATCAAATGATTTAGAATGAAAAACAATGAATCAGATAAAAAGTTTCCTTTATAACACATAAAAAGTCATTATAAGGAATACTCAATCTTCTAAGGTGAATTTACCTAAAAGTAAAATCCTATTTTATCAAATAACCTTCTAAAACTACCTGAAAAACAAAATTGCAAATGAGGTCACTGATTTTACCCTGACATCAGAGGCCCATCATTCTACTTGTTCTCATTGGTGAACATTGTTCCCAATTTTGGAAAATTATTAAGCCACATGTTACTTTTCTTCAATGGCCATCATTTTTTTTAACCTGCTAAGGTTTTCTGCAATTTTAGAAATATTGGTGGTGCTAAAATTTTCCCAAAATTCTGAATATGTCAGTATTGCCAGTCTTTCAGGGCTCTTTGTTCTGTTAGATTTTTGAGTCCTGTAAGCTATACTATTATTAGCTAGGGCTAATAATAAAACACTATCTGGGATCTTTGGACATTTCACAAACCACTAAATATTTACATGTCATCAAAAATAAGCACAAGTGATGCTTTTAATACTGTGACTGATTCTTGGAACATACAGAAAAAAATGGTCTGATCTTTTACTTTATCACTGTGCAAAACATCAATTGGCACAATTAAATGCAAGAAATAAAGATATAATTGGCAGAGTACAACTTTGAAGAACTTAAAATTTTGTAAGGGACGTGAACTTAAACAATTTATTCTGATATAAACTATGCACACAGAATGCTGTAAGATTGTACAAGAAGAACATTTAGCTGTGTGTGTTGGTTTGCAGTTATCTTCCCAGAAAGAATAAATATGAGTAAATTTCATTATAGCAAATCACTCTCTT
Source organism: Scalopus aquaticus (assembly GCA_004024925.1). NCBI lineage: Eukaryota > Metazoa > Chordata > Mammalia > Eulipotyphla > Talpidae > Scalopus > Scalopus aquaticus. Next base: position 84,170 of record PVIJ01002674.1, read on the forward strand.
ATTGTTGGTTATAAGAATACTAAATGATATGTCAAATTGTTACCTATAGTACTTAATATTGTATTAGAATTCTTTGGTTGCAAAAACCAATAATGTCCAATTTATGTTTATAAAATAGAATAAATTTGGGATAGAAGAAGAAAATTAGAATCAAAGTCAAACTTGAGCATTTGTACCATGTGTATAAAAAAAAATAAAAAACAAGGGCATGGTTAATTTCTCCTGCTGTACCATTTAGAAGCTTCCAGTCTTTACCTTCATCCTCCTTCCCCATTCTGCTCCTGGAACAAGAGTTCCTCTCCATTCAAGTGCAATACTTCTACTTGTGATTTTGAGCCAATTTAATCCACTTTCACAAGGACCATTCTCCATCAATTTTCTTCATTCTTTGTACAATCTCTCCCTATCTAGTGACCTTACCTGTCTCTGACAATACGTTCAAGTGTGTCCTATGGCAGAGAAAGCAAACTAAAGAAATATTTCTTTCAAACTTGTTATCCTTAGTCTCTTTTTTCCTCATAGTTTTTTTTTTTTATTAGAAAATCACTCAATACCTGTTCTGCTCATTTACTCTTCCCTGCTCTTTGATGGCTGATCTTGAATACCATAAGTTGGTTTAAAAAAGATTTCTTAACAAAAGTTTATATATATTTCCATGTTTCTTATACCCTCATTTTCTCTGACAGAACCTGTCTTGACATTTCTTTCTCTCTTACTTTTTGAGCACTTAATACTTGTTTTTCCTCCTGTCTTTGATATTGCCTTTACTCTTCCATTTCTTTCATTACCCTCTTCCAAAACTGTATACTTTCTAACCTCTGTTCCTTGACCATTTTCAGTTACACATTACCTATATTTACAAGTAGAAATCTTACTTACCTTACCCACTACAATCTGTATTTCTAAGTAGTGTCTGGGGATCTTTGACTACTCTCATGCATGGTTTCTCAATCATGCCAAAATAATTACACCTTTTCTCTTGTCAGTCTTGTTAAATACCTGGAATGCTCCTTACTACTCAAATTCATGGCTATTATTTTCAAACTGAGTTCTGTCATCTTATTACTAAAAGTATGGGTGAAAGACCAGCAATGTGGGCATCACCAGATGATGTTTCAGAAATGGAGAATTGTGGGCCTTCCTGGTGGCACAGGGGTTAAAGTCTCAGTGATATCAAGGCATCGTCAGCCACTTTAGCCATCCCCAAACAAAGAGCTAACCCACATAGCTCAGCAGACCGCTCCTGTCTCATCTGCTGCTCCCCTCAGCAGTATATTTCAGTAGACACACCTGTTCTGCTCCCCACTCTGTCTCTGGTGAATCCTCTCACAACCCACCCCACACCTCTGACCTACTCCCCAGTTCTTGTATGCATAGATAAATAAAAATAAATCTTTAAAAAAAAAAGAAATGGAGAATTTTGCTACTATGTACTGAATCACATTTTAACAAGATCCTTTGTTTGGAAATTACTTGCTTAAAGAGGCACTTTTCTGTAAAATATGAGTTTCATGGAAAAAAGGGAAGAAGAAGGGTGGATAGGCAAGGGAGGCAACAAAAGAGAAAACCTGTTTATCCTTTTGGGTATTCACAATATAAGTAGCCTATTTAAAATGTTACAGTAAAGAAATAATATTCTGCATGCAATTTACATTAGCTGTCTCATAAAGGGCATTGTATACTACCAGCTATTCTACAGTCACTGCTTTCTTCATCTTCTTTTTTTATTGGAATAATTGTTCTTTATGATTATTATAACCTAAACACAAGCAATCAATGGAAAGATTTATCTGAGATGCTTTTAGTCAAAAATGCATGTAATAGTTTCATTTATTTTATATACTTTTGTCAAAAATTGTCTGGGGGGTGTTTTTTAAAACGTTAAATTCCTTGATAGACATTTTAATGATTGACATATATTACTGAGTCTTTGTGAGACTCTACTGTGATTCATTCAAAACCTACAGAGTTTATCCTGCTATTGCTCTAACAAGAATTTTCTTTTTCTTCTTGGTAAGAAAAACGTCAGTGTGACACAATCAGCTCTCTTACACAATTTTACAATAAATGTTTCCTGGTTGGAGATTCCCTATGAAAGCATCCAGAATTCACAGACTCATAAGGCTGTCAGAGCCACCTTAAATTGGGATACATTTGCAGGCTCCTTAAAGTGCAGAATGAGACAGTACCAGGTCACCATTGATTTGTCAGTCGATATGCTCAAAACAAAGCGAGCCCCTGAATGTCTTCTTGCCCAATAATGTCAAATCCACTGTAAGGCCAACTGTCTCATGCTTTTATGGCCACAAGTCTCCAAATGTAACATTAGGACTACAAATAAATTGAGTTACAGGGGTTTACTTTTGTTTGCTTCAGCCACTGATAAAAATCAATTAATTTAAAAAGTTGGGCAGATGTCAAGTACAGATCAATATACCACAGGGTTTTAAATCAAGTTAAGGAAACTGATTGAAGCAGACATTTCTTACTATAATTGTTTGTCTGTTTTTCATTTGTTCAAATGAGTAATAATTCTAAATATACCCACTTTCCATATTATATTTTTACAACACAAAATGTATTGTTTTAAGCAGAATAATATATTTTAGAGATATGATGGAACATAAATATTACATATTGTCTATGTATGAAGACTCACTATTATTCTTAAGATTGGCATATACTAATTTCCTATTATTTATATCTTCTTGACTTTGACATCCTCAATCAGCACATCCTAAAAGTTATAGCTTAATCTCACAATATTGACTGAAAAATAAATAAATGAAATTAATTTTTTTATTCAGTGAGATTGTGATTGATGATTTATAGCCTGCCAACCTCTCCTGTATTCATAGGATTGAAAATCCAGCAGATTATTGGATATTGCTTACTTTTATATATAGCATAATTTTTATTCTTATTACAAATACTAATTTAAGATATTGACAGATCTTGTAACTAAAATCTGTCATTGAAATATTTTTTTAAGATTTATTTTTTATTTATTTATGCATAAAAGAACTGGGTTATAGGTCGGAGGTACATGGTGTGAGAGGATTCACCAGAGACAGTGTGGGTAGCTGAACAGGGGCTCTACTGAAGTACACTGCTGAGAGCATGTGGGTCAGCTCCCTGGCTGGGGATCAAACTCAGGCCGCAGTGACTGGTCATAGCTTGATAGTGCTGAGACTTTAAACCCTGTGCCATCAGGAGGCCCTGTCACTGAAATTTTTAAAAACTTTTTGTCTGCAAAATTTATTAAATTAATGATTTTAAATGTAATGTCAAAGGGAAAATGATTTATATTTATTTTTTGCTGATGAAATGAAGTTTGGAGTTATTAATTTTGTTGTAGCACTGAAAATTTTGTATATTGAATACAGAGGTGACAGGAAATTCAAATGCTCAACTCTTTCCTGAGTAGATCAGTCATCTGCAAGGATAAAACAATGAGAGTATATTCAAAAAAGTTATTTTTTGCAAAGCCATGAAGAAAAATTAATAGTGACAAGATATTCTCTTTCTACAGAATCAGGAGGTGAATTCCAGAGAGGAATATATTGAGATGTCACATAGTTAGGGAGACAGCCTTTTACATTTCTTGACTTATGCCATAAATGATAAAAAGGAGAAAAAGTTAACAAAGTCATGCCTAATTATCTTTTTAAACATAAATTGAATAGAGAAACTTCTGGGGTCATTGAAAATTAGGCATTTGATTTTTAAGTATTAATCATAATTAAGTAACAGCAACATACAATGTAGAGAAACTAAGAAACTTATATTCTGAAGAAGCAAGTTAAACTTTTTGCCTTTCTAAAATTAAAGTTCATATATTCATAAAACCTTGATTGCTTTTATATCTTTGTATACATCAGTTTTGGAAATTCCATTAATTAATGAGCACTTAACATGTGCAGATTGCAGCAATTATTTAATGAAAAGGACAGATTATAGTAACAATGAGAGAGATACAAAAGTAGATAGAATTTCCCATAAACTATATGTCAAATGTTATGCTAAAAAAAAGGATTATCTCTGGGGATAAGGGAAATCTTGATGTGCAAGCAAATCAAATCTAAAAGAGAAACTGAAGTTTTGGTAGGTACAATTTCTGGTGATGGAGAAAAACTAAGAGGTCCACTTAAAGGATAAAAATGATATCATGTGCTCAATGGCAAGTTTAAATGTGCTTGGGTATAGAGAATAAATTGTGATGCTTTAGTAGCAGAGTAATTTGGAAGCAACGGTTTATCATAAGTGGGACCGACTGAGGTGTTATTGTCTTAGTAGATGGCTCACCAGTTTCATAATATACTCTGCTATATTGGGATGGTAGCCTGCAAACTCCATGTCTATAGTTTCCTTATTATCTGTAAGTAAGAAAGAATTGAAAGGTCAAGAGAGGAGAAGGGACTTTCTACCTACCTCCCAATTCTGTCTGTATCCTTTCAGTAACAGCAGATAATAGCAGCTGCGGTGCCACTTGATAGAACTTTCCAAGGTGACCCAAGAATTACCCACAAAGTTTCCACCACAGTCCTCAACTCTTTATTGCCCCAAGCCTTCAGTTAGTTCCTTTTGGTCTTCAATACACAGTAGCTTTGGAACTCCTATTTTCTGATGATATGTCTGCAAGTGCTGTGTTACTTAAGCCTTAGGGGCTATTACTACTTTTTATAAATCTGTTTTTACTTTAATCTTTACATATCTAAGTAATCAATTATCTGTTAAGTGGTCTGCATTTGGAATGTCTAGCTTGGTTTCTATTTCTTAAATGTATCTTATCTAATACAGAAAGCATTGAGAAATTTTGCCCATAGAAGTGACATAACCAGTCATGTGCTTATAAAGTAATTATTTTATAGGATAGTAACAGAGTCATAGAAACAATTTTATACTCACATTTTTGACAACATGGAAGAAATAGACTACTTCCTTGAACACTACCAATTATTAATATTGAACCAAGATGCAATAACCTAAGGAGACTACTGAAGAGGTTGAATGCATAATCTAAAAGATAAAAAGATTTCTCACAGCCAAGATGATTTACCTTGGAAATCTTATCAAACATTTAAAGAAGAATTAAGATGAATTTTATACAATTTTTCACCAAAAATAGAAGAGAACATTTTGCAGTCTTTTAAAATAAGATTAGTATTATCATAATGCCACAATAAAGACATTAGAAGAAACTAAAATTGCAGATTGATATCTCTCATACTATGCAACTCAAAAATTCTCAAAATATTAGCAAACAAATCCAAAAATACATAAAATAACAATTAAATAGAACTTATTCTACATATACAAGTTTGGGTCAACATTTGAAAATCAATCCATGTAATCCACCATTTAAAAAAAAACTAAAAGAGAAATAGCACAAAATTGTCTCAGCTGATGTAGAAAAAAAATTAACAAAATTCAACACCAACTTATGATATAAACTCCTGGAAAAACAGAAATGGGAAAACTTCCTCTCTGTTTTGTGATTTAGAACATTCATAAAAACATACAGTTCACAAAATACTTAATGGTAGATGATACATGCTTTGCTCTCTCATTCAACTCTTGTTCAACATAATACCAGAAATACTGGGCCTTTGATAAGACAAGAAAAAATATAAAAGAATATGTATTGGAAATGATATGTAAACCCTTTCTTGTATATAGCTGATGTGAGTGTCTACATAGACAGTACATCTCAGTAAAGTTGAATTTTCCACAAATTGAATTATAAATTTTAATGCAACTACTATCAAAAGCCAAGAAAAAATTTGTATCTAGGTTATAAATAGAACTCTCTAAAGTCAACCTTAAAAATTAAAAAGAAACTGATTAGAAAAATGTTTAAAGACATGAACAGACATTTTACCAAGGAAGATCTACTATTAGTAATTACCATATAACCCAACATTTGAAATTGTGGGCATTAATCTCAGATAAATGAAAAATATTTTCATAAAAAAAACATACCTCTGAATGTTCATAGCCTCCATTTAAATGTTACTACCAGTTACTAAGTCAAGTTGATTCTGCTATCAGTAAGCTAATCTTAGCCATGATTCTCTATATTTGCTTGTCTTTCTAATTTTGGGTAGAAATTTGCCATTAGCTTCAGATGTCTGATGGATCTAAGAAAAGTCATTGATTTTCAGTTTGTTCAACTTTTTTTTTTTTAAGAATTTTTATTTATTTATGTATACTAGCTGGGGTACAGGCCAGAGGCGCGGGGCGGCGAGAGGGTTCACCAGAGACGGAGTGGGGAGCAGAACAGGCAGATCAGAAATACACTGCTGAGGGGAGCAGCGGGCGAGGCAGGAGAGGTCTGCCGCACCATGTGGGATTCTCCCCAGCTGGACAACGAACCAGCATTGCTCATGGCCAACAGCTCCACAGCGCAGCGCTCAACCGCTGTGCCACGGGGGAGGCCCTGTTCAACTTTTTCTTGTTGTGAGGATGGGAGTGAGTGATGACTCCCAAACTTTTGTATACCATAGCAGAAATTATTTTACTTTTTTGTCTTCCAAGAAGTCACCCTTTCTCCTCAAATGTCAAATATACCATGAAATGTTTCCATGTCATTTTCTTCCCATTTTTATTCAATAAATTCACACTCGACTTTCCTAGTCCCACTTTTAATACTATCATCATCAGGAATTGCTTAGTGGCCTCTACCTAGTTGAAAAGCCTTGAAGTAGGGAAATATGTGTATGGTTCCTCTTTGTATTTATAATGCCTAACACCATATTCAGACTATAGAACATATATTCTTGGGTAAGGATAATGGATAATATGATGAATATGGTGTCTAACATCAAGAAGTGACATACTTTAGTGGGAATAACAGGGAAATGAATAGAAATTTAATATACTTTGTGAAAAGTATAGTAATTGCTAAGTCCAAATATATTATGAGAGTCAACAGGAGGAGAAATTGTATGTTTTCCAGAGGAAAGGTGTCCTAAACTGAATGTGAAAGAGAGTTACTGTGAGCCAAGCAAAGCAAGGAAAGGTCACAGTCTTGTAAGACAGAGAAGACATGTTGAGTTAGAGTGTGAATATGAGTGATAGCATGATGGAGTTAGGATTCATTAATCCATGTGTTAGAAAATTAAGTGTGAGCTGGCTGAATTGAGCAGAATGTTTGACAGCATCACATTTCCTGATGAAGTGGAAGACTATTGCTACGAATAATAAGGTTGATTAAGTTGAGAATCTTGAGAAGAACCATGAAGTTTAAAATAGTGTATTAAGGAAATGAGTAATGACTTTTAGCAAGTTAAATGAGGGATGGCGATTTAAAACAAAGACATTAAACTTGAAGGTAACAGGTAAGACTTTTCTATCTAAGGCAATCTGAGAGGGAGATAGGGAGTCATATGTGTGGGCCACTTAGCACCTTACAAGAGAAATAGATCCTGAAGCTATGTTCAACCATGAGAAAGACAACAGTGATGGAAGATAACAACCTGATAGTTTTTACTGTAATATTTAACTTTGATATCAACATCTACTTTGTCTACTCAGTTGTGGGAAAGTAGCAATGAGGAATTTTATGGTTGAATCTGATTGACACTAAAAAGTTTTCATTTTAACCCATCGAAAGAGTTCTCATTTTGTGTAAATGATTCAAATTCCTCCTGCTTGGCCCTCTTGGTTCTTGTCTCTTTTAATTTTAAAACCAAAATCATTACCACCAGATGAATCACCCTAACTACCGCCACTCCATGAACTGATATTTTTGATATAAACCCTGATGATTCATCATTGCTTGATCTAGTTGCTAATGTTTTTGTTTTTGACAAGTTAAACAACCCTGGCTTCTTGATGTCAGCTAATATCCAGCAAAAATAAAGTGGTTCCTAGATTAAAATAAACCACAATAAAACCAAGATTAAAAAGGTTAGCAAACAGGTTGATTTGAAAATTTAGATACAAAATTTGAGGGTGTTTCTATGGAATTTATCAATTCCAGTAGCTTCATATGGTTTGGGAAACATATTCCTAGAGAGAGAATCCAGTTGGTCTAATTTAAGTCCCCTTTGCAATAGCAGGAAGGAAGCTTTGTCTTACATTCCAACAAAATTTTATTCAAAGAAAAATCAGTTTTTAGCAGAAAATGAGGAACAGGATACTAAATCAACAGAAATTAAAACAACTTATACACTGAAAATCTAAATGTGTTTTAAACATAGTCCCAATATCTTAGACTGATTATTAGCCTCTTCTTTTTCTTCATACCCTTCATAGAGTTACAAGTTAGTGAAATTGACAAATAGTAAGCAAATTATTAACAAATATACTATATAATTAATATTCTGTCTATGAAAGGAAAATATAAGTAATTATCCTTCAAAGCCAGAAAATAAAATTTACCTAATGCAAACTTAATTGGACAGATCCTTACAGGAGCACATTTTTTATGCTGTGGTAATTTTGGCAATGTTTCTTATTCCAGATATTTTCACAGGGAAATCAGATATAGTCCTTCCTTCACTGAGTTTATGGTGTAATAAGAGAGTCACAGGAAAACTGACAGCTATATATAATAACATAGCATGTTTCATGATATATACATACATAGTAAAGTTAGCATAGCTAGTAAAATATATAAATTAATGACTATATTATCTTTACCTTTACATGAAGTATATTTGATATAAACTACAAATTATGTTAAATATGTATATGTATAAAATAGATAACACATGAAAAAATGTAAGGAATATTGATTTCTAATTGAATGAGGATATTAAATCATGAAGAATTATGCCTCCATGTAGAAGTTAATAAAACTTATCAACATTTCAAGTGTTGATTAAAAATAATCAATTATCTTTCATATTGTCTTAAGTTTTCTATTTTTCAGATCTTAAATGATATTTAGCTATTAGAAGCAGAGAGGTAATATAGCAAATCTGTTAAGGCTCTGAGCCAACTAATGAAGCCAAATAATGAAGGTCGAATTTTGATCCTTAAACTTAAATTCTCTATATTTGTGTTTCAACATCTAAAAACTCTAAGTAATGGTATTTACCCTATAAGATTGTAAATATATTTAAATGAGGGGGCATTGTATATTATATAGCTCTTAGGTTAATAGCTTATATGAAAGTATATTTTTCTTACTAAATTGAACACATTTTAGGGGACAAACACCAAACAAAATGTTAACATAAAGACATATGCTCTCCCAAGCTTGTTTAATAGACTTTAGAATAACTCTTTCTGAGATAAAAATTATTTTATTTTATTTTTATTTAATTTTTTTTATTGAAGTAACATTGTTTTACATTACTGTATTTTGGAAATATAGGCACCCCCTTGCTCCACCGAGGTAATCTTAACATACCATACCCACCACCAAATCACCCCTAGTCATCACCAGATTGCCTTAACATACTATCTATATTTTGTTTGTATAGAGCACCATGATATCACAACTTCCTAGGATTATCACAGTGGGTGAACTTTTCTACCTAACAGTTTTAATGTCAACTCCATTTGATGTAAAAATGCGTATGTGCCGGTGTTTCATGGGACTATTCAACCTCAAAAGCCATTTTTAGATAAATCATTGAGGGCAAACATGGTCTCTGGATTCAGGTCATGCCAACTGAGGGCAAAGTGATTTTTTAAAATATATATTTAGTCATTGTTTTAATTACATGATTTATTTTTAATTTGCAGACTGACATGCCATGAGCCTGTTTGAAAATTTAATTTTTCATACTGGCCAAAAAGCCTCAATTTGAAACTTTGGGTTGAGTATATTTATAACTTTTTGGAAAATCTCCAATGAAAAGTATCTTCCTTTCTATTTCTACAAATCATTAAATTTCCTCTTCCTTATGTTCTAAGAACTAGAAAGCTGAATCCCAATAGTGTAATGTATACATGATATTAGCATAGATAAAAAGAATGAAGAGACTATAAAAAAAATCATATAAGAATGATTAGAAGAAAGGGCCTCCTGGTGGCACAGGGGTTAAAGTCTCAGCACTATCAAGCTATCTCCAGCCACTGTAGCATGTGTTCGATCCCCAGGCCAGGGAGCTAACCCACATGGCACAGTAGACCTCTCTTGTCTTGCCTGCTGCTCCCCTCAGCAGTGTATTGTGGTAGATCTGTTGTTCAGCTCTCCACTCCATCTCTGGTGAATCCTCTCACCCCCTGTACCATTGGCCTACACCATAGCATGAATAAAAATAAAATCTTTTTTTTTTTTAAAGAATGATTAAGAAGACTAACCATTGCACAAAACACACTTCTTTCAGGAGATATTCCTTCTTTTTTTGAGAAACTGACATTTAAAAATATGGTTATAATATTGAAGGCAAGAGATTATTTACTATTGAGTGAAACAAATTACCTTTAACAAGGATACATGTTTGGGGACTGTGCTGTCAACATACAAAGTTTTCTCTTCCTACAGCTGGATGTAGAGAAATCACACAACAGAAATTCATCACAAAGAGCATATGAATTCCATTTTTAAGAAGTGAGTAATACTTAGATCGAACATCTCTATTTCTATGATGTGAATATTTTATTATTTGAATATTCAGATTTATCTCCCAGCCAATTTGGACTAAAAGATTAATTACAGAAATACATCCTCAGTTTCAGAAAATGACTTCAAGAACAACTTCCACAGAGATAGCTGATTTTTCAACAGTGAAGATAAAGATAATTTTGTTATTAAATTTCTTTATGCACATAGTATCTGACTTTTCAACAAGTGCTTTATTAAATTTATCCCAAGCTAATTTTTATATATATAAGCATTTTTAATACATGGGCATGTGGATATAATTACTGCTGCAGATTTTAATAGTCTTTTCCTTTCAAGTTACTGGCCATTGTAAAAGTCATAGAAGTCTAAGTTTCAATTTAAGAAAAATTAACATAAAGTAATATGTAAGATATACTAGTAATCTATTCAAGCTCCCCAAATCTGAATTTCTTCTTAAGGCATTTTTTTTAAAACTGTCAATATAAACCATATTTAATAAGTTAAATAGTTTAAAGTTAGGTATTTGTTTGAAATTTGTAGGATGCTATTTTAAAAATGTTTGACTATGTTCAGTTGAATGTTATCTGTTCTCTTCCAAAATATGGTGGTTGAAATGACTATTTGTTACAACAGCATACCAAGACAATCGAAAATATCTGAGCGTTTTCTTTTCACATGACTCTGTGCAAATATGGATATATGGATATCAAGTAGCCTGTGAGTCAAGTGAAGAGACAAGTAAGTGGACTCTAGAGTTTTAGGGAGAATCCTGAGATATCAGTGTAGGGTTAGAGAAGGCACAGAAGAAGAATTAAATTTACTCATCTGTTTTCTTAGAAAACAAGAAAAAAGTTAACATAGAATATGTATGTATTGTCTTTTTTAAAATAAATCTAAATAAAGTGAGGTTTTGCAATATAAAATATGGGCTTTTTCAGGAACACTACATCATAGATGACCATTGCTAAATCAATTACACTGTCACCCACATGCATCACGGAGACAGTCAAACAAGTGGTTAGACTGGATTTGAGTTGGCTAACTTCCCCCCCAAAACTTGGATTTCAATACAATAATTTTTCTGTCATAAGCTCTTTTTTTTACTTGATATTGTGCTTTGCCACATTTTCTATGGTTTGTAAGTGTGTGTGTATTACATTAGGACTTTATGTGTTGTGGGTACTTAATGACTTCTTCAGTAATTCTTATCACTGTTTACCCAGTCCTCTTTACAGCAACAGCTGTCTTTTCTGAGAGTGTGAATAAGTCTCACTGTTTTTTTTTTTTTTTTAAGATTTATTTATTTATACATACAAGCTGGGGTACAGGCCAGAGGCGCAGGGTGGAGAGAGGGTTCACCAGAGAAAGAGTAGGGAGCAGAACAGGCAGATCAGAAATACACTGCTGAGGGGAGCAGCGGGCGAGGCAGGAGAGGTCTGCCGCACCATGTGGGATTCTCCCCCGCTGGGCATCGAACTTGCGTCGTCGCTGTCGGCAGCTCCACAGCGCAGCGCTTAATTGCTGCCCCACCAGGGAGGCCCCTCTCCCTGGTTTTGACAATTGTGTCTTAGGTTAGCAATATGTGTGTTCCCCTAAGTGAATCATGCAGAATCTGCCATCATCATTCAGGTAAAAAAATTATATAACTGGAGAGTCAAATACCTCAGAAATTATAACTCAATTAAATGGAGGGTAATAACCTTAATATTGCTTGTGTGTGTGTGTGTGTGTGTGTGTGTGTGTGTGTGTGTGTGTATGCTGAGGGAATCATACATATCAGATGAATGAGAAAATACCAACATTACATTGGGTAGGAAAGTCTGGAACCTACTGTCCTCATTAACTCCAGCCCTGACAAAGTGCCTTATAATGACAGGAAACAGCTAACTCCCACTGACCCTTTACCCCTGAGGAGCCAAAAGTTTGGAACACACACCTAGCACCCCAGATTTAAGACTCACACTCCAGTGACAGCTTCCCAAACACCTATCTATGAAAGGTCAACAAAACTATAGAAAACAAGCCATTTCTTAATAGGCACAGAACCCCTAACCATTGATATTGCCTGAGAGCTAAACGAAGAGAGAGCAGGCAAAAATGCCAATCTCTGTCTTTACCTGGAAGACAATATCTGGTGTCTGGCTTCTAATTCAACTGCATCTAGGATTCTAGGATTTGGTTGCAATCCTCCCCTGAAGGAGCAAGAGCCTGAGGGCACTTCCACCATCTTTTCCCCTGCATGCTCCTGCCATAAAAGCTGGTTGATATCATCTCTCTGGAAGGGAAGTGTATGCAAAGCTGATACCACAGTTTTTATGATATTGCCTGAAGATACCAGACCCTTCCCTAGATCAAGTGGCTCTGATGTCCCCATTGACTGCAACAAGATATAGCAAACAAAGAAATATTTATTTTTTTAAATTTCAGTTTCACTGAGGTATCATTGCTGTGAATTTTAAGATATTGAAAGTATACATCGTGGTAACATGCTTTATATAGGTATACATTATGAAAAGATTGCCCAATATAGTTAAGTAAGACATCTATCACTTTATTTGTTTACAAATTTCAGATACTTCATACTAGAATCACCATGTTTAACCTTAGATCCTCAAACTTTGTTCACCTTATAGCCAAGTTTATATTCTCACTAAACTCTCCTATTTCTTCCTACCTCCTGATCCCTGACAGCCACTTTCCACTCTATTCCTGTAAGTTCACTTTTTTGTTTTTTCTAGATTCCACATTTAAGTGATACCATGCAGTGATTTTCTTTCTCTGTCAGGCTTACAACACTCAGAATAATGCTTTCAAGTTCCATAATGCTGTTGCAAATGGCATGATTTCCTTCTCCCTCTTGACTGAGTAATATTTCATAATGTGTCATATTTTCTGTCTTTATGCAATCATCCATTGGCTGACTCTTAGATTGTTTTCGTGTATATAATGCTCCCATAAATGGAGGAGTAGAGATATCTCTTGGAGACATTGTTTTTATTTCCTTTGAGTATATACTCAGAAGTCAGAATGCTGAATAATACGGTAATTCAATTTTTTGGTTTCCTGAGGAAACTGTATACTTTTCCATAGTGGCTGTAACAGTTTACACTTGTACAACAGTGTATAAAGGGTTGCCTTTCTTCACAAGCTCATCAACACTTGTTCTGTCTTGACTTTTTTTTAAAGATTTATTTATTTATGCATACAAGAGCTAGAGTGTAGGAGAAAGGTGTGTGTGTGGGGCATGTGAGAGGATTCACCAGAGATAGAGTGGGGAGCAGAACCGGAGGATTGACTGAAATACACTTCTGAGGGGAGCAGTGGGTGAGACAGGGGAGGTTTGCTGTGCCATGTGGGTTAGCTCCCTGACTGGAGATTGAACTTGTGCTGCAGTGGCTGCTGCTAGCCTCATAGTGCTGAAACTTAACCCCTTGCACCACCAGGGAGACCCTGTCTTGATTTTTTGATGACAGACACTCCAACCAATGTGAGGTCATATTTCACTGTGGTTTTGACTTGCATATCCATGATGATTAGTAATGTTGAACAGCTTTTCATTTAATATTTTCTTTGGAAAAATATGTATTTAGGCCTTTTACTAATTTTTATTTGGATTGTCTAGATTTTTGATTTTGTAATATATGAGTTTCTTATACATTTTGGATGTTGACCCTTTATTGTATAAAATTTATCCACATTTTCTCCATTGTGTAGTTTTTTTTTATTTGTTGATGATTTCCTTTGTTGTGCTGAAATTTCTTTAGCTTAATATAGCCCTATTTGCTTATTTTTGCTTTTGGTGCCTTTGTTATCAGCTTGGTTTTATCTGACTCTGTTTTGTTTCTATATAGTGCATGCATAGGTGACACCATCCAACATTTCTTTCTCCTTCTGACTTATTTCATTTAGCATAATCCCTTCCATTTCCATCTATGTTGTCACAGTGGCAAAGTCTATCTTTTTTATAGCTAAATAATATTCCATTATATATAAATGCTATGTTTTCTTAATCCACTTACGTGTCTTTGAACACTTAGGTCATTTCTAAAACTTGACTATTATAAATGATGCTAAAATGAATATAGGGGTGCACATATTCCTTTGAACTAGTGTTTTTGCAGTCTTTAAAAGATACCTAGGTGTGAAATTGTTAGATTGTATGGTAGATCTATTTTTATTATCTTGTGAAATCTCCATACTGTTTTTCATAGAGGCTGTATCAGTCTAAATTCCCACCCAGCAGTGTGGGTGAGAATTTTTCTCCACATATTCACCAGTATTTTGAGTTGGTTTTTATATATGTTGTAAGATATGGGTTCAATTTCATGTTTTAGGGTTTGGTAACACAGTTTTTCCATCACCATTTATTATCTATCTATCTATCTATCTATCTATCTATCTAGATATATATATATATATATATAAAATAGTATATATGTATAATAGACTATTATTCACTCATAAGAAAGAAGGAAATTCTTTCATTTGCAACAATATGGGTGAACATGGAGGGCACTAAGTGAAATAAGCTAGACAGAGAAAAATACTGCATGGTTTTACTTTTATGTGAAATTAAAAATCAACTTGAACTCAGAGCAGAATAATTGCCACCATGGATTAGGACATTGTAGGAAAATAGGAAGAGGCTGGTAAAAGGGCAAAAATTTTCAGTTTTTAGATGAATAAGTTCCAAGGATCTAATGTTTTAACATGGTGACAACATTTGATAATGCTCTATAATTTAAAATTACTGAAAGATTAGAAATTAATTATTTTCACAAATGAAGAAAAAATCACTATGTGAGGCATGGGTGTGCTAATAATAACTTGATGATGGGAACTCTTTCACATGTATATTTACATCAAGTCATCATATAGTACCATTTAAAAATATTTCATTTTTGTCAATCATACTTTAATAAATCTGAAATAAGTTACCCTAATTTTATAGACGAGGAAACCATAGTGTAGAAAGATAATTTTCCTAAGGTCATACATCTAATCACTGATAATAGGAGAATCTATATTTCACTAGTTAAGCTCATAGTTTATCATATTATCTTTTACAAATGGCATTGTTTAGATTCATGTAAAGGGAGTGGATGTTGGCTTGCTTATAATCCCTGAGTCAGAACTAATATATTAGGTACACATATTCACATAATGTATAACATGCTATTTTCTTTCAGCTTTTAGTTCAGTACCCTCTCAGATAGGTGCAAATTTGGAAGCTGCTCTTCAGATTTTTCATAATATTAATAATGTGTTTTATATATTATTTATTTTACAGACAAAAAAGTGAAGATGTAAGAATATCACTATTTGGTACCATGTTTTAGTAGGCTTCTGACATTTAAAAAATGGTGGATACTTGTTGAATTTAATATAGCATATGGTTTCTTAAACAAAATATTGAACAATGCATCTTCTATTTCAATTGTAAAGATTAAGTTTCAGTAAATTGATTTTTATTGGATAATTGATAAATGCTTTGCACATTAATTAGCCTTTCCTTAGCTAAAGGCAGTGGTTTTCTAATATAAATGGATGAGAACAATATGTATTCTTTAATCCTTTGGGTTCTTTCCTTCCTTCTGGGTCTTCTATTATATTTCAGGGGACTTTCTTCTTTCTATGTTCACATCTGTCCAATTTAACCCTGATTGCACAAATCCTGACAACTGGGGAAATACATGAAAATTGTACAACTTGCTCAGAGCAAGACAAATAATTAAAGATCATTTTAAAAATTAAAAAAGATTGAAATTTACATTTAGCTCACACAACTGAAAGCTGAATCAATTAATTTAATTCTTAATTAATGTTAATTAATGTGTGTGCTCATGTGTGTGTGTGTGTGTGTATTTATGTGTGCGCGCGCGTGCACGTGCATGTTTAGGAGGGGATATTTGTGATTACCCAACTATTATAGAACAAGAACATGAAGCCAATTCCTCGAGCAAATTGAATTAATCATTAAGAAGTATTCTAGTCTTGGAGGATTTTGAGTACTTCTTAAACTTGTATCTGAATATCTAGGTTGAATATTATCTCATGTGAGAATATGCTGGAGAGAAATAAGAGCAGAAAATGAACAACCAATAAGGAGAGTAAGGGTGAGTCCACAGACAGTAGCAACCAATAGGTTTCATCAAAATTTGTAACTGACAGAAATATTAACGCATTGAACTTACAGTGGATATTATGTGGGAAAGCCGAGAGCCACCAGAGAACATGTATATCAAATGAACCCCACGTTTAAGTTGAAAAACACACTCCTTAATATAACTATCTGATTTTCTACACATTCTATAAAATAGACGCATTTATTTAGAGTCTATATTTTGATTACTCCAAAGCATTATTTTGCACACGTGTCTCAAAAGTATCATTTTTGTCTGTGCCTGGTTTGATTACACATACATACAGTTTCCTTTTTACTTAATATTTACCAGTTTTTCCATTCTTCTTGATTGTCATTCATTCTCCTTTCACCTACTTCCAGGTTTACCAAGTTAGAATGAGGACAGAGTGTGCAGCTGATACAGTCGCTAGAAGTGGGTTAGGCAGGTGGTGTCTGAACAGTGACCTAACAAGGACTATCATTAGTAGAAGGGCAGGACAGACCTCTATCCTGCTAGAGGGGAAATAAATCCTGAATGGGAGCAATTGCAGTGAATCAAGCTTACTGGCTGAACTACAGTCACACATACCTGCACAGTCGCCTCCCTTGTCTCATAACCAGTCCAGCAGTTAAATAGCTGAATAGCACTGACTCTGTCTCATTTTTCTCCTAAGCTCCAACAGCATTAGTAGCAACAGCAGCTGTAGAAGCCACAGCCAGAGATAGGCAGAGCTGTTGCTTGCAGCCACACAGTTTGCCTCCTCCTCAACACACACACACACACACACACACACACACACACACACACACACACACAGAGCCAGATTTCAACGCATCTTGATATAAATCAAGGACTCAGAGATGAGACAAGAGCATTAGTCATGGACAACAGGTATTTCATCTCTGACAAATACAGTTCCTTCTGATGCTTATTGATATGGATAAAAAAAATAATAATCATTTGCGATACCTAGCTTGAGTGGGAGACTGGAAGTGGCCCCGGTAGAAGAGGGTGGAGTGGGAGGATTGAGAGGTGGGGAAGGGGGGAGTTAAAGATGACTTTCAGGATCCGGAAACCCACATCATTCATTCTCTGCTGTTTTTGAGTTGCAAATTGTCAGGGACTGGCGGACTGCAGGCAGCTTGTTGTTGACTGCAAGTCGATTCCATCTTTCAGACACTAGTTAGAAAGGGCCGTGTGTTTCGGAAGGGGGTGGCAGCAGGGAGGAGGAGATGCTGAGAGCAGAGTTCTTGAAGCTCCACTCCTCTAGGGAAGCCGAGCAGTGAGGGAGCTTTTTTACAGAGAGGAGAGCGTGTGAATTGGAAAGGATCCTGATCGCTGGCTAGTCCCAGCTCCTCTCCGGAAAAGCTCTGGCTTCAGAGATGCGTTCAGCTTTCGCCTGCATCGCACTGCAGTAAGTTTAACTCCACACTGTTGGCAATTTGAGTGGCTTCTGGGTATGTGGTGCGGGGGAAGGAGAAGCTGAGAAGCAATGGCGAGCAAAGTTAGAAAAGCATAGCTTTGAATTCTCCAGAGATGTAAAATCGGTTTGTCTCTCTAACTCCTGTCCTAGTTAGGCTGTAGTCGGGTTACTCAGTTATTTGTAGAAGATACAGCTGGTTGATTATGCAGGCAGTAAGTGCCCTTTGCATTGTGATTTTAGGCAAAGAAAATGGGAAATGTGGTCTAGATTTAATTACGAGAGTGGTCTCCTGCAAATTACTAATGGATGGCAGTTTACCATTTCAAAAAGCAAATTCCTAAAGGCTGGCTTCCACTTTCAGATGCCCAGTTAATTGTTACAAGTTTCATTCCGCACTCAGTTCTAAAGTGTAAAATAAAGAAGCAGTCAAACGAACAAAAGTCTTTTTAAGTCTTTATTAAATTAAAATAAAACGTGAACTAGGTCTCCAGATAGCTGCTAGGCAACAGCCTAGGGACTCTGATGATAAGATAAACATTCAAATACTCTTTAGTGGGTGGAGCGAGCAGGATTCTCCCAGCTCCTTACTACTGCAACAATCTCCACTTGCTGAAAGTCTCTTCCTTGTGATTTCAAAGTGTTTTGTTGGTTTTTTTTTTTTTTTTTTGCGTCGGTGACTATATTTTGAAACAAGCGCTATTGTGTTCACTACCCCAAAATTGAGAGCTTAAAAAAACTTTTATAAAGCAACTTAAACTGGCTGCTTACATTTAGATCACCAACTCTCTTAAATGGCGGTAAAAACAGGTCAGCAAGGGCCTGCCCGGCTCATTAATGGTCTAATGAATTTGAATGCAGGCAGATTACTAAGGTCTTTTCTATAGGAGAAACCAGAAATAATCAATCTAAAATTTACGGGGTTCCTAGCCAGGTACTCTTTTACACTGATCAGATTTTTATAATGAAGGAAAGCAAAAGATCTCCCTCAAGCAGAAAAGATACGCTACACAAAATATATTAGACTTAGTTACAGGATCACTGAGAAAACAGGTTACCTAAAACAGTACAGGATTTTAATCTGGATACTCCCAGATCCTGCCATAAGTGTTATAGGATAAAAGGGGCATTAAAAGTTAATGAAATAACTATTGTGAACTTCAAAGTATTTCTGAAATTCTGTAACACTAGGAAAGGAATACTCAGGCTTGCCTGCCCATCCTGCTATTTCAATTTAAAATTGCTATAACTCATTCTTGAATCCATCTAATCATCATTATTATTTTTATTCAAAATAAAACATCCTGAATATAATTTGAATTTCTTTGCCTACTCAGCTCAAGATCTCTTAACTATAAAGATTTACTTAATATTTTTGTTGCTATTGTATATTGTTTTAGGTAACCTATTCCACACACACATAATTTCCCTGTGCAAAACTCTATGCATAACTTTGTGAATCACTGCGTAAAACACAGTCCAGAGGACTATATTTTGTTACGATTGCATTCATGAGGTTGGTTAAAAAATTTAGACAAAATTAAAATGTATGCAAAGACTGAAAGAATATGGTTAAAGTGAGTTTGAAAGCAGTTCTCTGATATTTAGAATAAACAACTAAACATTGCATATTTAGTTTAAGAGAAGAAAATTCAAGCTGATGATCCAATTGAAATTGGTAGAAATTTGGATTGAAATGAATTTGTCAGAATTTCTTTAAAGATAAAAAATCAGGTAGAGGCGAAGTTGTGAGAATACCTTTGTGTGATGCTTTGGATTGTATGGTAAACATACCTTATGTGATGTTTGCAAAGATTTTCAAAAGCAATTTTGAAATAAAATAATTATTTTAAAGTTTAAATCATTGGTAGGGTTTGCTGGGACAGTGTCTGAACTAGGCAAATGTCTGTGACTCATGCTTTTCCTTGCACACTACTGAAAGAAGAGCTGTAGCCAGACAAGCCAAACATAGCTGCTGGTACCTCAAACTAATGTTGCCAACTACAATGACTATGATTTTGATATATAGGCTTGAAATGACACACTAAGAATATCCTTTCTTGGATGCTTCTCCTCTTGACTGGCCTCAGGAACAGAACTCTACTTACATATGCATAATGCTTTTTCATTATTCTCTTAAGAATAGTGCCATTTGCCTAGGACTATCTGCCTAGGGAAAATTTTGAAGAAATATCTTCCACCTGCCCCTTTTCTAACTTTGGCAATTTCTCATTCCTGCAAGACACAAACATAAGATGTAATCTTAAGAAAGTCCCATGTAATTGTTTACCCTTAGGCATTGACAATGAAGTAGGTTCAACTCTTGATAATCACCTGGTGTTACTTACATATATGGTTTATTAGTCAAATAAACGCATGAGTACTTGCCAGTTATTGTGTGTGCTCTAATGGCATGTAACTGAGCCAACATCTTAGAAGATGTCTTCTCATTTATGGCAAAACAGCCAAAGAAAGAAGATGTAATTCTCTCTTATTTATAAGAAACTCAGTCCTTAAAGGAATAAGCAGTCTAAAGTAATATATTTAGTTAATGGTGGGCAAGGATTAATCCCTAGGTGTGACTAGTTTTACCTCTTAATCACTTTGTCACTTTCTTGTATTAAAATGGTGCTCTGCCTTGGCTGAAATTGAGTGAACTTACTGTTTTGCTGATGGAGTGGGTGGAGCGTGCTTGAGAAATGTTACCAGTCTGGAGGGAACTCTGTTTTGCTGCTACCCAACATTGAATCTACCTAAATTTATTTCTAATTCAAACTTGGCATACTCAGCCATTCCAACTTTGGTGTTCTGCTCTAGTTTCATAAACTGTTGAAATGAAGCTGGAAATATCTTTGCCAGGAAGGAAGAATCATGAAGTTAGATGGGATAAGTTTGAAGAACCCAAGACCAAACAAGATGAAAAGAAAATAAGGAATTGTGTAGTGGGAGGCTGGTAAAAGAATATGTTCAGCTTCTATGTCCTGAGGGACTCTAAAATCAGACTCTCTGAGCTTTGTGGGGGGAGGGGTGGAGATCTTTAAAGCCACAGATAGAGCAGACTCAAAATATCTCTTTAAATAGTTGTAAAGATTGATCATAAAAATTAGATTAGACTTGTCTTCAGATAATCTCTTATAGTTTTTTTTTTTAAGTTAAAAATGATGATTCAAAGGAAAATAAGTGAGAAAGGCCAGATGATGACTGAAGAGGTAAAGCCGTACATGGAAATATCACTGGTTCTTGCAAAATCATTTTCTGAAAATCTGCCAGGGAAAGAGAAGCTTTTTTAACCAGTGAGGATAAAGACAAAATGGTTCATTTAGGAAATATTTGAAGTGTTAAGGAGACTAACATGATTACTGTCACTTGTCTACTTACCATGGAAGATAAACACTGACACGGAATGAAATGAAAATGTTATGGGCATACAGCCAAACAATACTTTAAGATTGGTCTTTCTCAGCATGCTAAATTTAAACAGCCAAAATTCTTTTTAAAGTATTAACTGAATCAACAATTTGAAGTGAAGGATTTGCCATTTAACAGGGGATCTGAATTGCCTTGTAAATTTGAAACACAATGTCCTTGACTCATTTATTTTTAGTTGTCAATCTGCCAATCAGTACAGATCAAGGCGCACAAGAGGTGTTAACATTCAACATCATAAATGTCTATGTTCCATAGACAATGATCTCTTATAGTTTTTTTTTTAAGTTAAAAATGATGAGTCAAAGGAAAATGTCTACATTCCTTTATGTGTCCATAAAGGAATCTGAATCTCTATTGTCAGATAGGTTTATGGTGATGGAACTTTATTGGTGCTGACTTTTTCCTCTTTTCTCTTGAAATTTGTGACGCTGACAACTGAAGCTAGGGGTAGAGTTAATTTCAAGGGCTGATTTTTAATGCGATATTTTGACTTTTTTTTATAATCTGAAAATGAGGACAGTAACATTCATTGAGTGCTTACTACATGCTGGTTGTTTATATAATTATCTTGAACATATCAATCCTGATAACACCCTTTGGGATAATCCTGTTATCATCCTCATTTTATAAAATGTAGACCGAGACACAAGGGTGTTGAATGATTTATCGATGGTTAGAAATTAGTAGAAGTAGAGCTGTGATTTGAACCAGATAATCTGGCTTTAGAGTCCACACTGTTAAAAGTTTCCGAGTCTGCTATTAACAGGTGCCCATAAAACTCTCTAGAGTCCATGCTATCTGTTCATCTCCTTTGTCTCTTCTTACACTTGTTTCTCACTCCTTAAGTGTTTCACCAGTTGATACATCTTTATCCTTTAAACTTCTACTCTCTGGCATCCTAACCTTCCAGAACTCTATTTGGACTTCACCACTGCTCAGCTGTTCTTCTCTAAAGTTCCACGGAAACTTGTACTTGCCATTATTATAGAATATGACTCAGAAGGTTGAAATAACCTGTTTTCCGCATTGATGGAGGTAGCCATGCCTTATTTATCTTGGAACTTTGGTGTTAAGCAGTGTCTAATGACACAACAATGGCACTCAAAAATACAGTTCTTCCCGTAAACTGGATTAAGGCTCTAATTCACATCATTTAAGGAATGGATAATTTCAATTCTACTTCTTTATATCCCCCAAAAGATAATGTTTTTTTAGATGCAAGTTACCAGGTCTGAACCAAATATTATATTTTAATAAGTAGGACTCATGTTTACTAGAAAATCACTCAGTAGAAACATAACAGTATAAGCCATGGGATAAGACACAAGGCATAGCTGGCCTTTGCCCAAAGCCCCAGCCCAACACATGTTGCAGGAAAGAAGCCCACTGTGGGCAGGGCATGGGACATGGTGGCTTTTGGGGGGGGGCCCACCTCAGTGGTTGGTATTGAAGCTAGCTCCCAGCTAGTGCATGCTGCCGGCTGGTGTTGTGTTCTGGGTTCCAAAAGTGGTGGTTGGTGATGGTTTCCTCAGTGTACTGCCTGTGGGCTGGCCCTGGACTTCAGCACTGGTTTCGTTGGCTAGCACTGGTTTCCTCCACACAGGATAGTGAGGCTTTACCTGACCTGGCTGAGCTGGCCTGGCATAACTTGTGGAAGGAAGGCCAGTGGTGCGCCTAGCTAACATGACCAGCCCTGTGTGGTGGCTTGCCTTGCAGCCACTGGGACCTATGTCTCAGCTCTGCTCAGGGCTCCCTACAACACCACAGCTGCCCCTGCTGAGGGATGCTGAGTTAAGCAAGGCTACAACTCCTCCAGGACGTGCTCAGGCAGTGACTACCCATAGTGCACTGTGGAGGAGCTGCCCTGACCTCTGTGTAGGTTAAATCTGGGAGGTCTCCCAGGTTTCGATTTTGAATAAGGCAGCAGGGATTGTAAATGACCAATCAGGTTAGAACACTAATGGATCAATCAGTTTCCAGCTTCACCAGTTCCATTCAAAGATTTTGAGTCAAATGAGGAATTGAAAATGAAGCAATTTGATCGGTGCTTAGCCGGCACCAATCAGCTCCGACTGAAAATGGGCAAACAAGGCTTGAAAGGTGAGACTCTTTCAAGGATAAGCCAGGGCAGGAGCTAGCTTGGATTTATTCATCAGACAGCTTCAGAAGAGGATTCATTGGACAGTTTCAGAAGAGAAGCATTGAGCAGATGGCTGCAGGCCCTTCTAGATAGATTTGTTGAGACTTCAAGACTTTTGCAGACTTCTAGACTACCGCAGAATTCCAGACCTTTGTAGAACTCTGTAGACTTTGAGATCTCCATAGACCTTTGCAAAGACCTGGCCACTGTACCTGCCTCCAACCCTGCCTCTGATATTGCTTGCAAAGAGCACTGTCATCCTGAGGCCATTGTATCCAAAAGAGCTTTTGCTGCAGGTATAAGCCAGTAGCTTACAAAGAGTTATAGCACCGATGTTTCTGGTACTGGCTTCTGGTTACCAAAACTGACCAGCCCTGTTGACCAGTGACTAGCACTGCTGACCTATTTCTGGCCACCTTTGAGAGTCCACTGCTTCTGATTCTCCAGCATTGCCTCTGGCACGGTTGTGTCTATCACTGTCTGAGGTGGCTTCTATTTGCTGTCAGCCCAACCTTCAGACTGCTGCTGTGCACTGCTGCACCCCACCTGTCATCACCTCCAGGTGCCACTGTGAATTAGATCCTGGCCACTGCTTATCAGTGTGCCACCAGTTTCAGCTCTCTTCAAAGGGACAGCACTGCTCTTGCATGAGCGTCCTTTGTTTTGGACTAGTGGGCATTGCAGACACTATCTGGGGTGAGACAACTGGTCACTTGTGGCCTCGGAAACTCTTTCCTTTTCCCCAATCTCCCCTTTGCTAATGAACCCTGTTGTTTTACACTAAGCCTGTCTGGTGTGTTGCCATTGTGAGCACACAGGTGAGAACCCACAAATAGTGACCTGTCCCCTATCTTGGCACTGTTTTAGATACTTACTACTCTTTGTGGCATTGTGTATTTAGAATACACGGGACAATATTTTGAAATGTGGCAGCGGGCATCTTTATTTTTAGGCCACAATATGAAATTCACAACGGTACCCCATTTTTGGTATTAATATCGTTGGGAGGCAGGGGAGCAAATAATAGATAAAACAGAATATCACCAATCTTTTTTTCTTGTCCGACAATAGAGTGAAGTTGTGAAAGGTTGCTTTTTTGAACTCCTATTGTTTTTTGAACTCATATCTTTTGAGGAAAAGTTCTGAGAAGAATTTGATTCCATTATAACTCACACTTAGCAGAAGTTGTGGGCAGGCACTAGAAGTTTGACTACCACTGGAGAACAGTAAAGCAATGGATAGTAATGGTGGGAAAATCAATCTCTACTGGCACTTCCCCTTAAGAAGATTTGTAGTTTATGGGATAATTTGGATTTTGCTTTTTTAATGACTTTATAAATTTCTTTCTTGAAGTACATAAATATTTTAACAAAGTAAACTGGATGGCTTGACCTGTAACTTGGCTTTACAAGTGTAACATTTGTATTAGACATATTATCTTAGATCATATTATTCTATTTTATTCTCTTCCTAACTCATATGACTCAGTTATCATAAGCAGTTAGAACCAGGGGAAGGGCACATGGAATGAGAAGCGTGGTAGTCACTTAAAATTTCTTTGGGGTTCTATCAACAGAGTGATCGCAGGATGAGGTTTTCCCTGAGTATTAGCTGTGCCTTTCTTTCTGACATAACTTCTCTTCCTCTATGTAATCTCATTTTGTAGCATATATTTTTTTAAAGATTTATTTATTTATGTATACAAGCTGGGGTGCAGGCCAGAAGTGTGGGGTGGTGAGAGGATTCACCAGAGACAGAGTGGGGAGCAGCACAGGCAGATCGACCAAAATACACTGGTGAGGCAGGAGAGGTCTGCTGCGCCATGTGGGAATCTCCCCAGCCCAGGCATCGATCTCGTACCGCAGCTGCTGCTGACAGCTCCACAGCGCTGTGCTTAACATGTTGAGCCACAAGGGAGGCCCACGTTATAGCATATTTATGTGATTTTTGATGATGGAATCGTGGATGAAGGTATGGAAAAATGACTCTCCATACAATTTTTCAGTGAGTAAAGGTTTTCATTTGAATTTCACCATTTCCTTTTTAGGAACTGTAATGTGTAGGTTAAAACTTTGTCTTTGCATTCGAATCACCTGGTCGCCAACCTTCACTACTTGCATGACTTCAAGTAACTTAAATTTTATGACTCAGATTTCTTTTTGTAAAACAGGGACAATGAACATTTAATCCACTTAATAGAATTACATGATTTAATCCTGTATGTAATTGGCTTAGAAAAAAAGCACATAATGATATACATTATATGAGTTATTTATTATTTCCTTTTTACATGGAGTGTTGTCTCAGTTTAGTGTAATGTATCAGTAGCAAAAAATATATAAATTATATCTGTACATTATGTGTTCTTCTGTGGCGGGAGGGCTATGGTGACTACATCTGAGCAGGTGTTCCTATATTGTCAGAACACTAGCAAGAATGTAAAACAATGGTACTTCAGTAACAATAAATAAGAAAATCCACACATAGTTTTTATTTTAGATTTATTTCAATAAAAATATGAGACATAATATCTATTATTATTATAAACACACTCAGTAAAGGGTCTTCTTTACTTATTATTTAACACAAAGGAGAAATTGAATTACAAAAAATGGTAACTGATAAAAACACAAATTAGGTAACACATTTAAACATCCCGGGGAGAGTGGCTGGCACATAAACAACTCTCAGACATTTTAATTCCTTTCACTTTACATAAAACCATAGTGGGAGGTCCTTCATTTTTCTTCTTATGACATTTTTAAAACAGTCACAGCTATCATCCATTTTAATACACAAAATAATATTGTTTTAAGCTATTAAAAGAGACCCCCCCATTAAGTTGACTACTTTGCTAATCAGAATGGGGAACTGGCCTCTTTTGTGAGGATATCTGTTATTTACCTAGATCAACTCTTTTTGAATTATATGAACTGGAATGAAGAAGCAGAGATGCTCTGGAAACTCATTACAAGATCCTTGACCTGGAAACAGAAATTTAAGCACAAAGATGAGTTTGTAGTTTATTCCTAACTTGTTTTGCTGAGAAAGAGAATGTAACAAAATGTATCTTGGACTTTTCCTTAATGGAAACAAATAAGGGCAAGGAATTCTTTTCTTTCCTGCAGAACTTTGCCATTTGTTTTTATTTTATGTATGATATATTAATTTTTATTGAGACAACATTGTTTTACAATGTAGTTTATGATTTAGAGGTATAAGATCTCCCCCTTTGGGTGCCACAAAACACTGTATTCTTTCTTCCCAGTCCTTACTTTGACCTCTCCTCTCCCCTTCCAGCTCCTTTGCTGGTAGCCTCAGGTCTATGGTTAAATTTCTAGGCGTTGTTATTAGTTTGGTTTCATCTGATCTTTTGTTTAGTTTCTCTATATTATTTTATATTCTACATATAAGTGATATCATGTGATATTTGTCTTTCTCTTTGTGACTTATTTCACTTTAGTGTCAGCCCCTTCAGTTCCTTCCACTACAAATGGAAAGGGTTTATCTTTTCTATTTCTTTTATAGCTGAGTGGGATTCCATTGTGTGTGTGCACCACATCTTTCTGATCCACTTGTCTAAGGGCTAAGGAATATTTTTACCTGACTATCCTTGCATGTCTTTAAGAGATAGTGCATGATTCTCAGCTACTTAAGGAAAGTATAAAGTTCATATAAAAAAAAAACAGTTATTGAAAATATCACCTTTAGCAACAACTACTTTTTTTAAAAAAAGATTTATTTATTTATGCATACAAGCTGGGGTACAGGCCAGAGGTGTGGGGCAGCAAGAGGATTCACCAGAGACAGAGTGGGAAGCAGAACAGGCAGATCAACGGAAACACA
The DNA here is from genome assembly GCA_004024925.1 of Scalopus aquaticus. Lineage (NCBI taxonomy): Eukaryota > Metazoa > Chordata > Mammalia > Eulipotyphla > Talpidae > Scalopus > Scalopus aquaticus. The sequence goes on from PVIJ01002674.1 coordinate 111,655, forward strand.
CTACTGAGGGGAGCAGAGGGCGAGGCAGGAGAGGTCTGCTGCGCGATGTGGGAATCTCCCTGGCTAGGCGTTGAACTTGTGTCATAGCTGCACAGCTCTACAGCTGCCGACAGCTCCACAGCGCAGCGCTTAACCACTGCGCCACCAGGGAGGCCCAGCAACAACTACTAACACCAGGAGTCTGCATTCTATTTTATTCTTCAGTTTTTTTATGTCATGCACTCTATCTGACATAGAGAAGAAAGAAAACAATAACACAACAGTTTCTATAGTACAGATGGTTATACTGCAGGGACAGAGAAAAACAGAAGAAAACACACATTAATAGGTAAACATTAAAGGGATATGTTTTACGTAAAGTACATGTTTTATGGTTATTTGTAATAAGTGTGATGAGAGAATTAAAAGGCTCAGATAGAGAAGACCAAAGATCCTATTTAGTGGGGGAAAAAACATGTTTCAAGACCCCTACGGACTCCACCCCGCATTAAGTTTTTTTTTAAAGATTTTTTAATTTATGCATACAAGATCTGGGTGTAGGCCAGAGGTGTGGGGGTAAGAAGATTCAACAGAGACAGAGTGGGGAGAAGAACAGGCAGATGTACAGCGGGAGCAGCGGGTGAGACAGAGAGGTCTGCTGCTCCATTTGTGGGTTAGCTCCCTGGTTGGGGATAAAGCTTAGGCTGCAGAGGTGATAGTATGACAACACTGAGACTTGACCTCTATGCCACCAGGGAGCTCCACCCCCCATTAAGTGTTTATCTGTTGTAGAACAAGTTTCTGTTGTTGACGGTGCGTACATGGATATTGTACACCTGAAATGATCCTTAAGACCAAGATAGATGAACTCGGGGTGAATAAGAATTTTAGATTACTGAACACATTTTCATTCAATCAAAAAACATTAACTCCCACATCGCTTTTTCCCTTTACCTGTATATTGTTGGATTATTCAACTTGTGGAAGCCTTTTAAGATTAGAAAAATGCAAGTACTTAATGTTGCTTAGTAACTTCTCTTGCCTGTCATTTGGGTTGCACATAAACAACTTGTAACTTCCCCACACTTGTCCCAAATTACTAGAATCAAGAAAGCGCATACAAGCTGATGAGTCACTTTGTACTGTTGCTCTTAATAAGAGTTCTGATTATCAGGATGGGTGCTTTATTGCTTTATTGTTATATAATGCTATTTGCCACTCCATATGTCTGGAACTTTCTATTTGCTAAATAGAGGTGCTCTCCCTGTCAAATAGTGAAGAAAGCATGGTATAAATGTTTTTCAGGGGACGACTATTGCTTTGTTTTGGGTTCCTGGTTTTGAATGCATTCTGTCCAAATTATACTGGATAACATGGTGAAAGTAAAGTGCAAGGTTTTTGAGCTTCAAGTGGAAATTTTGTTTTAGAGATAGTGAATCTTCTATCACTCAAGCTATCTGCATAAGGACTTAGTAGTAAATGTGGTGTTTAGGTTAACTGTGAAATCTTTGTAAAACTACTTTGAAACACAGCAAAACAATAGGATGGTTTCAATGTGGTTGTACTAGTAATTATTTTGATGGTTGAGCAATATTTATTAATTCTTGGAATGAGTAACTTAGTCAAATTGAGAGCAATAAGAAATTGTTGATGTATATGTTGATAACATGGCAGTACTCTATTGACCAACATTTTTTCTCCACTGAGTGTCAAAGCTATAATAAATGAATTAGCACCTGTATCTTACCACTGGGGAGCATCCTAATAAAGAGAATGTGCCTTATCTTTGCATTCTTTAACAGCCTTCTGCTGATCCTATTGAGTTAAAATCCAAATTGCTTTAAGAATTCAGGCGATGGGTCCTCCCTGGTGGCGCAGTGGTTGAGCACTGCGCTGTGGAGCTGTCAGCAGTGGCAACGTGAGTTCGACACCTGGCTGGGGAGATTCCCACATGGCGCAGCAGACCTCTCCTGCCTCACCCACTGCTCCCCTCACCAGTTTATTTTGGTCAATCTGCCTGTTCTGCTCCCCTCTTTGTCTCTGTTGAACCCTTTCACCGCCCCACCCCTCTGACCTGTACCCCAGCTTGTATGCATAAATAAATAAATCTTAAAAAAAAAAAAAGAACTCAGGAGATGATGAAGGCTAATAGGTGTGCTAAAAGGAAGAAAAGGGAAAGAAAGCTGTCCTTATCTAAACATTAAACAAAGTTAAATAGTTTTCTATTTTGAGGACTTTTCTTCAGAAGCAAGTGTGTATTAGGATCTCTAGGAGTGGGATTTAGTAGTACAAACTTCTTTGAACTTATTTAATCACAGAATCCTTCCTTCTGGGAGCATCTATTAATATCTCTAAAACCCCAAGAGCACACTTAATTTGTCTATTGGTGTGCAATTATTTATTTAAAAATTGTCGAGCATCTACCATACATTAGAGTAGTAAGTCTTGGGGAAAAATAAATCTGAGTAAAACTTGGCCCTGACATTAAACATCTCCCAGTTTGGAGGCTGGAGGAATAGACATAGATGTAGATATCATAACACCATGTGTTAAGTGTAGTGAATGAAGTATCTAGTAGGTTTCTATAGGCAATGAGAAGAGTTAAAGACTAAGAAAGAAATCACAGACCATTAAAATTTGAGTTCGGTCTTGAGGGGAAAGCAGATATTTTAAAAGGACAATAAAAGAACTTACAAAGATATATTGAATATATATATGATATTTTTATATTATTTATAATATAACTTGAGGTGAATGAGAATTTTAGAATTTAGATATATATATTATTTTTTAACCCTCACTTGAAAGTCAGTAGTCTTTTCATTCATCTCTGCGTAACTCTTGAGTGAATAGTAGGTTACATGAATAGAGAAATGAGAGCCGCAATCTGAGAAAGAGATATATAAATTTGGTGGTATGGATAGAATAAATAAGAATTACTCGGCAGGGTAAGTGTAGAATAAGAAAAGTGATAATGGAAGGAAAAAAATCTCAGTGAATTGCAATATATATGTGGAGTATGTTGGAGTACATGGATTTGTAAATAATGAAACTGAGTGTTGGGGGAGAAAGGACGGCTTGAATAAACTCCATAAATAGGTTTTAATGGACCCCAACCCCACCTCAGACCGGAGAGATCCAAGACACCTAGTACTGCGAATCCCTTAATGCCATCATCACTGAAGGGAGGATGCTGAGAACTGAGGGTGGAGTTAAGCAGCGATGTTTGGTATTTATCCAGACATGTACGCTTTGGGGGGCACTCTCTCTTTAGTGGTTCACCAGGCTTTGATGCACCATTGGGATTCTAGCTCAGCAGAACTGGTAGGACGCATTCACTAATTTATTCTTTTTTTCTTGAGTTGTCTTTTATTTCCCCCTCCTTTTGTAAATAAACCCTTTATTAATTTTATTGTGTTGCTTACAATTGAGTCTTATTATAAGTCCCTTTTAATACACGGGTGAGGACCCACAGTCAGGCACCCTGTTTATATTGGGGCTGCCCTGTAACAGGAGGAGTAAAATTGTAACAGAAATCTGTGATATCACAAAGGCCAAGGAAAAACATCCTATAAAGAAGAAAAAGTAATCATCACTGCCAGATATTGCTGCATTGTTAACTGCGATAAAGAATGAAAATATCCATTGCTTAGGAAACAGGGAGATTATCTGTGACCTTAACTAAACATGTGTTGTTTGTGTGATTGGAGTGAAACCAAGATGAAAATGTACTAGTATGTAGTGAGTAGTAACTACTGAAATGGAGATAGTTTTTCTATGAAGGCGTGAAGAAAGATATAACTGTTTCTGAAGATTAATAGATGTTCTATAGAAGTTTCACTTTTCTAAGAGAGATTTTTGAGCAGCTCAGAATCTAAATCCAGTATGTTAAGTACCTATATATAAAAACCTGAGAGGTTGAGAGTGACTGAAAATATGGAAAAGAGATATTGGATGGATATCTGAGGATGTATAATTTAATAGGATTGAAGATGTATGGAATATGAGGTGACGTTGACCAGGAGTAACATCGTCTATAAAAAAAGAGGGAAAGGGGAAAAGCTGCAATCTGTATAGATGCATATTTTGTAGTGCTAAGGGGAATTTAGATTTCCTTTATAGAATTTGATCAAAGTAGAGGAATCCGGCTGGATAAGTTTTAACCAGGCCCCTCTACTGGGATCTGGGAAGTATTGGAGGGCATTTTAATAGATGGTCATGTGTTTAAAATAACAGTGTATATTAGTGTGTGACTGCCCTCAACTGCTAGGGATGTAGCAGTTTATCCAAAATGAATTATTTGATCTTGCTTTGCCTTTTTTTAATGTAATCACTTATGTCCTCAGCATCATTTATCACCTTTATTATTCATTCATATTTAGATATTTGGATGGCACTTTTCCTTTATGTATATCTCCTGTAATTAGTATGATTTTCTAAAACATGTAAGGTGAAAAGTAAGCTACTACCGTACAGATATCCTTAATCACCTTATTTTGTTGTCATTCTTCATATTTCCATGTTAACCATAGGTCATTGACTCTGGATCTTTATATTACCTGGAACTTTTCATCTTTGAAATCATAAATTATCATCCTTGTTCTTGCTAGCTCCCACTGTTACAGGACAGACCTAGGAGAAATAGGGTGACCTGGGTATGAGTCCTCACCCATGTGAAACCCAAAAGCAGGGACACAGAGAGAAATTTAAACAAAAAGGCTTATCTACAAAGGCAACTGGGAAGGGGAGAGAAGAGAGCAAGGGGGGGGGGAGGGGAAGTATAGGGGAAGGGTAGGGAGAAGAGGGGAGGGGAGGAAAGGAAAGGTTAATTGGCCAACAGTGATAACAAGAAATAGCAGGGTTCAAGTCAGAGCTGAAGAAGCAACAGAGCAGGCCTGTCTGCCTTATGTATTACATAGGTTCACCTTGCCCCTAAGCTCTGATCCTAGTTCCCACAAGCAGCACAGGACAGGAAGTGTGGTTAATGGCATACAGGGACTTGTAATTTGAGGCAGCTGCACACCAGGTCACTGGAGGTGGGAAAATGGTGTTTCCACTTCTTGGAAGTGTAACTGTGACATTGTTGCAGACACTGATGTGGGAAGACCAAGCGGCACTCAGGAGCACAGGGAACACAGGAGATTCATTACACCAGTTGGGCCCACGAGAAACCCCCAGCGCAGGAGAGGGTCACCTTTAAAGACCTGGGCCCTGAACAAAGGCAGCAGGGAGTTTTTATACAGAGTAGCTTCTGCATATCTTTTGGTGGGTTTCAGAGAAGGATGACCTCAGTGACAGGGAGGTGTGGGGGGAGGTCACTTACAGGCAGGGGTCTTATCAGTGATTTCCGGACAGGGGTCTAATCAGGAAGTAGTCATGCTTCTCCTTGGTATTCATTAGTAAGGGTCATGTTCATTCTTGGTATGGGGGCTGTGTTTGTCCTGTTTTCCTGGTTGAACACCACCTCTGTTAGTACCTTGACACACATTGTTTTCTTCCAGTGATGATTTTCACATATGAAGACCAATTATCACCTCAAAGATTGTGTCACAAATAAAATAAATGTCTATATCTAACTTGAGCTACTAACAATGGAGAAATAAAGTGCCAATTACTTTGCTTGGTTAAATTAAGAATAATCTCTTTTCTCATTCTCCTCTCCTTACTATCCTGGAAAGATCTACTATACAAGTTAAATAATGTGTTGGTCTAAATCTTCATTTCTTTGTACTCTGTTCTTTCTGTTTTACATCTGACAAAATTCTTATCCTTTCTCAATGCAGCAGTCTTAACTGTTTTCTCATTTGGGGTATTGAATACTATTGAAAATCACAAAGCATGGAAAATGGTGTCATAATAAATTTGTGATCTCCAGTCTCAGTCTGATCCTGGTAATTATTTAAGTTGCCATGTTTTACTTCCTTTACATTCTCCATAACAGCTTTCCCATAAAGCCTGGCCATGCATGTATTTACCATTTCCTTAAGAAATTAAAGACTTGAATACCTAACCTTTCCTTCATTTATTTTTATTTTTGATACTCACACTTAAACATCTTAATGAAATTTGGGCTTTAATTTAAAAAATGTAAGTACCCATATTTCCCACTGCTCTCTTGTTATTTAAGGAAGCTTCATAAAATGACCCCTCTTTATCTCTTCAAGAATGTCTATTGTCACTCTGTTCTCCCCTAATCCGATGTTCATTTGACCTTAAGCTGCTTAAAAACCTGTTCTGTCAGCATTCCTTATCACTTTACTTGCACTGCCATTTCTTTATTTTCCCAGTGTTTGGAATAACACCTGGTACATACAAAACAAGCAACTAAACAAACAAACACTAAATAAATAAGTAAACTGTAAAAATAACTTTCCAGGGTCATCAATGTTTTCAGCCTTTGGTCTACTTTGTTAGAGATTGAAGTAACCATCTCCTTAGTTTTCTGAAACACACTGTTTCTTACCTCCTCTCTGTCATTTGTCAGGATGATTTATACTGATTCTGAACAAGTTCCTGTCCCTTAGTATATCCCCTCCACCCCACCTTAGTACATAGCAATAGTAAATATATTTGATTGTTCTGGAAATAATATTCAATCATGTTATTTTGTTTTGAGAGAATGAGTTTATTCTTATCTTGACCAAGCATAGTAATTTGAGCTTTATTTCTCTAATGCTAGCAGTTTAAGTTAAAATTAGGCATTTGTTTCATTTGTGCCATAATCTGTGAATTACTGGCCATTAAATGGGAACTTGGAATATAAAGAAGTGAATGGATCAGGGTTATTTTCATTATTTGACAAGAATAAGTATAGAGACTTAAAGAACTTATAGCACATAAGCAGAAGGCTAAGTGGTCGCATGTAGAAAGAATAGAATATAACCTAGTCTGTTTTCCCCAGTATCATGTCTCAGTGTTTCCTTTAAATGACATTGTACCAGTGAAAACAGAAAGACATTATTTTTCTCATCCACATCAAATACTTATTAGTAAAAAAAACCTTCTTATAGAGTTTTTTTATTAAAAAGGATTTACTTATTTACGCATACAAGCTGGGTACAGGCCAGAGGCGTGGGGCGGCAAGAGGGTTCACCAGAGACAGAGTGGGGAGCAGAATAGGCAGATCCATGGAAATACATTGCTGAGGGGAGCAGCGGGCGAGGCAGGAGAGGTCTGCTATGCCATGTGGGAATCTCCCAGGCTGGGTGTAGAACTCATGTCACCACTGCGGACAGCTCCACAGCACAGCTCTTAACCGTTGCGCCACCAGAGAGGCCCTACTTATAGAGGTTTTATCATGATTTCCAGGTTTAATTCATGAGATGGTTGTCTGTTCAGATTTTTGTTTTCTCATTGCCCTAGCCTCCCACTGTTCTTTCCATAGAAGTAGCTTTTAATGGATGAGATTAAAGGCATTTAATCATAGAATGATTTCTTTGGATTTTGATAGCCTTTGGCTTTTTTTTTTTTTTAAAGATTTATTTATTTATGCATACAAGCTGGGGTACAGGCCAGAAGCATGGGGTGGCGAGAGGGTTCACAGAGTGGGGAGCAGAACAGGCAGATTGACAGAAACACACTACTGAGGGGAGAAGCAGGCGAGACAGGAGAGGTCTGCCGCGCCATGTGGGAATCTCCCAGGCTGGGTGATGAATTCGCGTCGCTGCTGCCAATAGCTCCACAGCGCAGCACTTAACCGCAGCACCACCAGGGAGGCCCCAGCCTTTGGCTTTCTAGTATTTATTTTCTATGTAATTTTATCTAAGTAATATATAGTTAACTCTGACCTAAAAAAAATGTATACTCAGTCATTTTGCTTAGGACACAATGTAGTATTTGCCCTCATTAATTGTACTTGTGGTATTTTAAAAACTAATTTCACAAGAAAATGAAACTGAATGGAAAGAGAAGACTTTCAAACTCATAAACAGATTTTATGATTAGGTGAATTCTAATAAACTGATATATTTTTAATGCATATATTTTGTTTTTTCACTTTATTTTAGATTTCACTGAATGAGGTTAATATATTTCCATGTTATTTATGCCAAGTGAAACAGAAAATGACTGAAAGAGTAATTTTCAGTTTTGAGAAATGACTTTCTTGATAACTCTGAGTTGAAGGTAATAGAGGTCAAGATTCCCTCTGTCTTTTATTGTCTAGTTTCTATTCATTTTATAGTTTTTGTTTGTATTCTTGGAGGTGGGATTTTATGTTCTTATCTGAGGAATCTTTTCCTTACAGCTTCTCTTTTAGATTGTTGAGACGCTAATCACAAACTATTAATTGATGCCCATGAAGACTTGTCTCTCTTACATGTTGAATAAAACCTTAGAGGCCTGTTCCTGTCCAAGAATATTTATTCTTTGCTAGTTGGTATGCGATTCTCTTTCCTAAAGTGAATAATGGTATCTACTGCTGTTTGAAAGTTTGCATTCTACCATTTTGGTTTTATGAAAGTACCCATTTTCCATAAACAATAAAATCCAAAGAGGCTTTTTGCTGTTTCTAAAAACAATGAGAAGAGAAATTAGCATCAGCATTTGTTTTGCAGCAGCCATTCCAGAGGCAGTGTGCTCCTTGAGTGGTGAGAGTGGCACTGCCAAGCTCCTTCCCTGGGAATTACTTTATAGAAACTGTGAATGTATCAAATCATTTATGCTTTTATGATATGTTAGTGTTATTTTAGGTATCATGTGTAATTCAGTATGATTTGACAGGTTAGTGTGGGGGCCTAGGAATGCTCAAGAATTTTTCCATTATAAATTGTAGGTATTGCTTCTTCACTTTATGCCATTTTAACTTATGGAAGGATTTAGAGGAATGTCTTCCTTCCAGATTGGATGGGAAACCTGTCTTGTTTTGTGAAGTGAGCTTCCTCTCCTGTCTATTTTGGGAATAGGCATGATTTTTCCAAATGGGGTTTATTCTAACAAGCACAGTGTACTGCAAGTTTGGTGGTTTCAGTGAGGCACCTGAAATGGAGCACAGAAATAGAAATATGTGGCACTACAAGAATATCAGTAAAACAAATGGAGCTGGTCTTTAGTGTCCTATGACGCTCCACTGTGATGGTTCATTATAGGAGAGAAAAATCCCATGTTCTGTACTTTGCCGACTGGAAGGATTCGTCCCTCTGCATGGGTGCTAGTAGTGCTTGAACTTTGAATATATTGTGTGGAATAAAACGAAGCTTTAGGGAGCATCTACTCATTGTATTTTAACCCTGTGCTTATTCTTTGCCAGGATCATTTGCTAGTATAATAGTAAACCAAAGTGAATGTCAAATGTAGCTGATTCATGGTCCTAAATTCTTGCCAAAGCTATAACCTGAACCAGGTTATTTTGTTGAGACCAGCTTAAAGTCACTTGAGTCCATGGACTGGCTCATGGATTCATTGCCACTTCTTGCATAACATCAATATCTCCTTACTCCTGGAGTTCTATGCTGTTCCTCTTTATTCATATCATACCACCCCTCTTTATTCATGTCATACCACCAACATGCAATCTATATAATCTAGTTACATGTCTTCAAACTCATTAGGCTTGGTAAAATTTGGATGGGGCTATAAACATTACAATTATAAGCACTTACTTATTTTTACTTCCCAATTTCAATATTTAAATAAGATGGCTCAAACAATACGTACATGTAGTCAACTTTGAAACTTAACTTCATAGTAGTGTTCCTGTGACCCCAATTTATATGGAAAAATTCTGTTTTTAAAAGATTTTATTTATTTTTGCATAGAAGAACTGGGTGTAGGCTAGAGGTGTGGGGAGACAGAGTGGGCAGCAGAACAGGTAGATCTACTGAAATATTCTGCTAAGGGGAGCAGTGGGTGAAATAGAAGAGGTCTGCTGCACCATATGGGCTAGCCCCCTGGCTGGGAAACTAATTCAGGCCTTCTTGGTGGTAGTGATGGGACTTAACTCCTCGGCCAACAGGGAGACCCCCTATATGGAAAAAATTTTGAGCATTGGAGGCTCCCACACTAACCTATCAGATCATACCATAACATATGATACTTAAATATTTGAAGCAATCACCTATTTTCATAAATTTCAAATATATGGTTCCTTGTTCACACAAATATGAAAAGAAAGAGAGCCAGGACTAGCAGATTTAAGGTACCCAGTGGGGAAGAGGACTCAATATGGAGCAGGAAATTTCAACACTGGCCTATGGAGTAAGGAAACCCAGGTGCTAGGAATAATATCTACTGTGTCGTTCTTACTCATGGTGACTGTCTTTGTTCCTCCCACTAATTCCTTGTCAATTATAATTTGCCATCTGGATATACTTATATTTGAATTGGTCTTTATTAATAATTTTTAATTATCAAGTGCATATACATTTATTAGTTCTTGTCATCTTCCACTTCATTTTAGCATTTGCCATTTCTGATAATTTCACTCATTGTGGCAGAACTTTCCTCCTTTGTCATTTGTAAGACAGCACTACTATATTATTTTGATTTATTCAAACAAATCATCTAATAGTTACCAGGAACTGGAAAACAGTGCTACTCCAACACATCATCTCTGTACCCAGTGACTTTACTGTTCAGTGAAAATGGTTATTAATGATCTATTATTTTATTTAACAAATATATTTGGAGCATTCATTTGGTGGCGGATTCTGTTCTAGGCATTGAAATGCCTTGTGAAAATATTAAGAATTTTACATTTGTCATTTCGTTTAAAGGAATATTTATGACTTACTTTATGTGAAACCACTTCCCAGTTCTAGAAAATTGAATCATCATCCACCTAGCTTTCCAGGACATTAATTTATGTGGCACTTGAAACTTCTCAGAGTGTTTTCATATCTATAATCTCTTTAAAATTCTAGTGATAGAGCAGATAGTGAAAAGGCTAGGATGCTGCAAGGAATTGCCTAAGGACAACCAGAGATAAAAATAGTATGTAAGTCCTTATTTACAAAATCAAAAAAACTTGTAAGTTGTTTTCAAATTTCTTTCTAGCTTAAAAATCCCTACATTTTAAACATTTGCCCAAGACTAAGAGTAATCAGCTTCACATTTAGAAAATAGTGCTGTGTTCATCAGCTTACCGAAAACTTTAAGCTCATCTCCATGTTCAGAGATCTAGAGATGTATCTTGACTTTAGAAGTTCACTTAAATTCAACCAAACTAGGCATTGTTTTTACATGTTCTGGGAGTTTGAGAGAAAAATGAGACAAAATTCCTAAAGAATTCTAAGTAACCTTTGAAAAGATGAAAACAAGAAGTAATTTCAACGGAGAGAGACAAGGAAGTCAGTAAATCCAAGAAGTATGTGTGGCACATCTGGGCACTGGGTTTCAGCTTAATGAATAAAAAATAATTTGCAGGCTGAATTCTGTGGGCCAGTCTCTAAATTTTGGGAATATGCAGAAAAGCATATCCTGTTGGGTAAGATTAACTTATTCTGTTGCTTTACCTTGTTCTTTGTGTCTGTCCAGTGCTTATTCTGAGGGTGAGAGCAGATCTTTTATGTAATTGTTAATACTTGAATGTGTAAACAAGAAGATATTAAATCAGTAGTCGTGTAAATATAAAACATAGCATATTAGAAAACCTATATTTTCTTGGAGGAGCTAGAAAAATGCAATTAAATACATAATATATATTTATATGGAAGTTCCATGGAGGAAAGTAAGTCAGGGGAAGAGGCAAAGAAGTGATGAAGAGTGGGTGGTAATCATAAATAATATACCATTTTAGATTAAAATATATGTCTTATTTTTCTGAAGATAGTATATTGAAATGCCTTAAAGATATCCAAGACGTCATGTTACTTAGGCTATTGGATATATGAAGCTGAAATTAAGGGAAGTTGTTAGGGAAAAAATGTGAGAGTCATTTATAGACTTGGAACCATGAGAGCTCAGTTAGTCCCTGAGCTTGGAGGGAGTAGATACAGTGTTGAACCTTGAGGTAAACCAACATTTGGTGGAGTAGAGAAAATGTGAAAGAATCTGCAAAGGCAAGGGAGTAGAAGCAGAAGATTATATTACCCTGGATGCCAAGTAACAAAGTTTCTCAACAAGGAAGGACTGTTGAAATGTGTTAGTTACTACTCTGAGAAAGTGACAAAGTGACTTGGGATTGACCACAGCATGAAGAAAGGTCTTTGTTAACCTTGACAAGGGTAGTTCCAGGGCCTCCTTGGTGGCCCAGTGGGTTAAGTCTCAGCACTCTGAAGCTGTCTGCAGCGACTGCACCACCAGTTCGATCCCCAGCCAGTGAGCTTCCCACTTGGTGCAGCAGACCTCTCCTGCCAGTGTACTTCAGTGGATCCACTTGTTCTGCTCCCCACTCTGTCGCTGGTGATTCCTTTCACTACCCCCACTTCTTGCCTACACCCCAGTTCTTGTATGCATAAATAAATGAATATTAAAAAAAAAAAGAAAAGGGCACTTTCAGGGTAGTGGAGGAGTAAGTCTCACTGACACATTAATTATAATGATAATTTAAGTGTGAATTGTTAGTGTTGAAATGGAGGGAAAACAAATTAAAAAATGAAGGAAATCACACCTGAACTGAATGGTATAATATACTAGTATTATCTGACCTAGTAAATAGAGCTTGAAAAGCTTTATGAAAAAGTGATTGTAAGCTGAGGTCTGAAGGATGAGTTGATATTAGAGAATAAATTAAAAATAGTAAATAAGCCACAGAGATCTAATGCACAGTTTATGAATATGAACAATATTATTGTGGTATAATGATGTAATGTAATAAATATTGCTTCACTGATAATCATATTATAAAATAAATGTATCAAAGTAACATTCTGTGTACCATCAACTTACAAAATGTAGTCATGTCAAACATATAAAACTACTTTTAATAAAAAAGGTGCAAGTAGAAAAGCATGTGAAAAGTCTATCGCAATGCAAATTTGAGGACTGAAAGAAAAACTTCCACATTGGAATGGGAGTGTATGACTTAATAGAAGAGTCTTATAGCACAGCCTGTTTTGTCTTTAACCATGGAGAATGGACACATTTGATGATTTTAAAGGAGGTCATATAATCTCTAATGTTTTGATGGGATTTTCTAGTTGCAGTATACAGAATGAATTGTAGGTCAGCCCGATGGATGTGGGGTAGTCCATTAGCAAGTCATTGTAGTAATAAAGTTGAGTGATTATTTTAGCCTGGATTATAACAGTGATGGTGTAAATGGAGAGAAAGATAAATCAAAGTGATATTTATGGAGCAAACTTGATAGTGAATTTGACCATCTGGATATGAACATGTGAGGAAATAGAGAAATCAAGTGTGACCTCCAAACCTCTGATTTTCACAGCGAGAAACAGTGCCTTTGCACCGATTAAAATAGAATTAGAGCAGGTCTATTGGTTTGCAGGTATTTTCTTGTAGGCCTTAACAAATTCAGTTTAAACATGTTGAATTTGAGGGATTTTGAGCCATTCTCATCTTCCTGCTAGATATTTTTATGCATCCCACTGACTCCTTGAGAATATTATTAAAAATGAGTTTATTTTTACCCTTCCACAAGTGTTCCTTCTGATGATGTCAGACCAGCCATTTTGAAATGTTCCCTCTTCCTAATACTCTCTCAACTTCCAGAATAGCTAATTCAAATTCTGACTTGATCTTTCCTGTTTCTTTTCTCTCACATTTATCTTTTCCTTTCCACTGCTGCCCCATCAGACAATTTCAAACTCTTAAATTGTACCCTTGATCTGCTACATGGTCTTCTCATTCCTTGTTTGATACCTTTATTTTTAATTCTCGCTACTGATTTTCATATACAACATTCTGACATTCTCCATGTCCTTGCTCTAACTAACTCAGTCTTTCTTTTACTTTTAAATATGCAATAGATTCACCTTGACGTGGCATTTGGCTAAAAACAAAAACAAAACAAACAAAAAAAACCCAAAAAAAATTGTAGTTTCTCTTTAACTGTCCAAATTATTTAATAGTGATTCCTACCATTAGCATTTACTAGTACTGTGATATTGGTTCAATTATTTAAAAACAATTTTCTGTTTTTCAAATAGGATTAAAAGTAGCAACTCCTTTACATCATTGTTATAAAGCCTAAATCTATTTTTAAAAAAAGCCTAAATCTATGAAATTCTTTTAGCAGAGTCCTGGCACAAACTAGCTCAATTAATTATTATTGATATCTTCCCAGTAAGTTCCCTTCATGTGTGAGAAATGGTGAACCACTTAATCAGCACGCCTTTTATGTCTTTCTCTATGTGGCATTTTATATTCCTTGAATTCCTCTGGCTACAATGCTTTCTCCTCCTTCCTTGGACAAATTCTCCCCACACCATGATTTATTCTTGTCTAAATTATTTTCTCTCTTTAAAGGCCACACCTTTCAATTTTTCTCATAACATTCCTTTCCTCCAAACCCTTTCTACTCCCCAGTCTTAGGTTCTTTTACCCCACATTTTGACATAGCAGTTTATATTAAGTTATATATGTACTTCCTTGACCACTTACGTAGTGGTCTTTAAATTATGAGGAATTTATTTGTGTAGTATCTATAGTTCTTCCAACATTCATGAGCAAATAATTGCCGTGTAAATGGGAAGTTCCTACCATTACTTGTGGATAGTCTTTTTCTTCTCACACAGACTAGTTTTGGCTCTTCTCCCCATGATGGAACATCAAGTTTCTTGGCCCAGATCTTTTCCCTTAAGGACAGGAGCTTTTAAGTCAGCAATCTTCTAAACCAATCAGGGTTAATGTGTTTTCCTGTGCTCTCAAGAACTCTAAGTGCATTTAACTAGAAGCCCTTCTGGCAACAATGGTTCTGCTTTTGTGTTCCAAGTCATTAGTTAGGTGTTTGTTTGTTTTTTTTTTTTTTTCCTTTTTTCTCTCCTAGTGTTACTTAATTTGAAGGAAGCAGTCTTAGGAGAGATAGCTGAGCATCAACTTAATACTGTTCTGCTCAGAGATCTCCAGATTGGCTTCGTTTTAAAAAATATGGCATAAATGAAAACATCCTTTAACATCCTTTCTGTTTCCTGCCTTGTGGTCTAAGTTCTTCTGAACTTGGGGTGTTCTAAAGTGTGAATCAGGATTTCTTATTTTATTCATAGCTGTATTTGGTGGTAATTTACACGGTCTGAGAAAAATGATTTTTTTATCCCCTCTGAAGGTTTCAGGGATGTTTTTGTCAGGTTTTGGAAAATGTGCACCAGGAGCTATGATAAATTGAGTGCTGCCTCAGAAAAAGTCAGGCTATTGGGGAACATATTTATCCCCATGTTTGGGAAGCAGAACAAGTAAGTGCAGACTTTTAAAAAGTTGTGTGAAAGCATTGTAAGGTAAGGTCAATCTGGCAGGGCTTCATCTCTATTTTATTTATACTTTAGGGGCTATCCAAGCATAAAGTCTAATCTGAAGTCCATGACCACTCAAAGATGAATACTTTTTTTCCAGTAGTAATGTAGGACTGAAGAAAACTAATGATTGAATGGCTCTATTTCATTCTGTTTCAAGAATAGATATAATGATGTAAGAGAAAGAAATATTGTGTTTAAAAAGTATTCTTCAGATTTGTTCAAAGCAGAGGTGTATCCCTGGTTTGGAAAATAAAATATTATGGACCATGACTGAATTCATTTTTTTGTAAAGTGTTTGTGGCTCTTGCACTGTAATAGTCAAGTTTCATAGTTCCTACAGAGACCTTTTAGTCCTCATGCCATTTTTTCTGGTAGTTGATATCTTGTGCCTTAAGAAAAGGTTTGTTGACCCATGACCTAGAAGGAAACTGCCATAAAATGAAGTTTCTACTCTCTTTTTTTACAATGACATTCATTAATGAGAAGTTTGTTCTGTGATAGATAGCAGAATTTTGATGGGGACTTTTTATTAATTGGTAATCTTATTCTACTGATTGATGTGTTTTTTGGGTAGTTGGGCTTAGAACAGGAGAAAAGTGAAAAGACAATACATTTATAACTGGCTCATTCGACTAAAGCATTTATTAGTGGCTTCATTAGATAAAACATAGAGGGGGGTATTGTTTATGGAGCTACTGAATTTACTTACATGAACAAAATTTACTTACATGAACAGTTTAACCTCTGTTCAGATCCCCTCATTTTGTAAGAGGTTTCCAAAAAAGGGCTCTGGCTCTTCGGTTTGTTCGAAAGTACAAATGGTCACAGGGGTTAAGAAAAAGCTGCATTGTTTTGAGTGTAGACTCAGTAAAACCCATTCAGGTTCTCTCTCTGTCTCTCTCTTGCTCGCTCTTTCTCTGTCTCTCTCTGTCTCTGTCTCTCTTTATATATATATATATACACACACACACACACATAATTCTTCCATCTTAAATATTTAAAGAAACTAGAAAATTTGAGTTCACTACATATCTATGCATCCTGTTTCTGTTCATTATCATGTATTTGTTGTTCACTAGCACTAGCTGCTTGTTAATATTAGTATAATTATTAGCACTGTTAGGTATTACAAGGGAACAAAAGCGAATGATTACTGACTGTTACTATATAACTTCACCAAGTGTTCATATTGGGGAGCATAAGCACTCAAGAATTTGCACGATTCTGGGATGTGCTTGTCAACTACACACCCCCATGTACCAATCTGGATCCAAGCATGGAATGTTCTGTGCAATACTGCTAGAGTTTCCTTCTGGTTGTCCCCATCCCTCCATGGAAAACCACTGTCTGACTTCTAATCTCAGAAAGTCAAACCTGAAATTTCTAAAAATTTGAGTTTATGACATTTTTAAATCAGAAAATCTGTGTTTTGGCCAATCTTTGATTAATCTGATCTGGCACCCCTGAACATGTTTGTGCACCCTAGGTAGTGGCTTGCTGGAGCAGAGCAAGCTATCCTTTGGGGAGACTGTGCTCCCTCTTCTTTCAGCTCACTCACCACATTTCTGTGTCACCTGCCTGGCCTACTAGTATAAGAACTTGCAATACTTTTTCCATCTCTTGATCCCAGTTGCAGTGTGTTTTCATACTTTTTTCCCCCCTTCCACCCTGTTTTTATACTTTTAATCACTTGAGTCTTTTCTACAACATAGTAGTATTTAAATAAATAAGTACAACAAAGTACAACAAAAATAACTAGCAATATATGTTTACTTTATATATGATGCATATTAAATTATAAATAGCATATATAATTAAAAATTTAGCATGTGTTGTATTCATGTTCATACTAAGTAAATTCACTTTAGCAAACTTACTACTTTTTTAGTGGAAAGTTTGTTTTGTTTCCATGTGATTTAAAATGACACAGCTTTTTCATTCTTCTTAACTTCAGTCATTAGTTTTCATCCAACTCCAGGACAACCATATTTATATTTCACATAAAAACATATAATAGGAATTCAGACATTGAAGTGGGACATTTAGCGGCACCTATTAATCTTTGAGATCATCCAAGCCCACCCACTCCTCCTTTCTGCTGTTGTAGGAGAGGAAACTTTGGTCCTCATGTGGAATCTGAGTCTTCAGTGTATGCTCTGTCCTTCTTGTGTACTCCTATTAGTGATGTGTTCTGATTCTCATTCATCCTTGATTTTTTTTGTAATCTCAAACACATTCATATTTAGATTGCTTTTTTACCTTTGTTTCTTTTCAATTTGATTATTATATTTGAGAACACCAGAATCACTTGCGTAGGAAGCAGTTGCTAGAGTTTAACACGTAACTTCAAGGAAATAAAAAATAACCCCATATCTAAGATTTCACTTCACTCATTAATTAATGAAGAAACTAGTAAAATGTCTGGAGTATTCTAAAGAGAATTAAAATAGTGAGGTTTATGAAGTTTGCCAGTTATAGGAATGAAGAACTAGATACAAAAAGATACAAAAAAGATACAAAAGTGTCCAAAGTCACACAGTGCTGCACATACTAATGTTTGGGTTATGGTATAGAAGTAATTTGTACTTCTTTCTGGAGGAAAACTTTCTCAAAATAATTTTTCTCAGAGAAGGATCATTGGTTGATTTTTAAATCAGTTTTATGAATTACCCTTTCCACTTAGGTTGTTGCAGCATATCCTGATCAATAATAAATAGGGGGTTGAACAAAGTACAGAACTCTGAAACACCAGAAAATCACCAGTTAGGTTGTACCTGGTATACAATGCACAGTCACTACTGAAATGACATCTGGCAATCCTCTTGCCTGTTCCCAAATGCTGGCAAATACTGATGACTTATTTTTTTATATACACTATTAGCTTCTAATATGTTCTTGAGAAAACGGCAGAACATTTTTCTTTAACAGCTTTATTATATAGAAATTTAATATATTTTTATGAACAAATATCTTTATCAAACTCAAACTGAATGACTTGTTGGAAAAAATGCTTTCCATTTATTAAATAAGCTAAGGGTAGATTTTTCTAATTTTCAAGGATGTGAATAAAATAATGTTAAAAAGGTAACAGAGCCATAGAAGTAATTTAACAAGAAAAGAGCAATTTATAGAAATGATTTTAAGGAACAAGTCTGTGAGAAGATGCCCCATTTTAATCGTTGACAAGATGACCACAGTAACTCCCACCAACAGCAGTATAACCCAAAGTTCACCTATCAGACTTGCAATTTTTAAAAACATTTAATAGCGTCCAATATTGACAAACCTATCTGATAATTGCTTTATAAACTGTTAGAATTCTATAAAATGACTGGAATATTTGAAAGCCTTTTGCCATAATATTAAAATTCAAATTCCCCATCTTATTAAAAATTTATAACCCCTATTTAAATAATATCAATATATAAATAAAAATATAATGGTGAAAACAGGTTTTTTTATTGTAGCATTATTTATTATAATATACAGTTGGAAAGTTGAGCAAATAAATATTGGTAGGTATATGATTAAGTAAATTGTACTCTATACTTGGTAATGCTCTCTGGTCATTTTAAAGAATGAGCTATAATTGCTTGTATGTCTATTCTATATTTAAAGCAAAAGGATCAATTATAGAATGTGTGGCATGTTATCATATTTTTTTAAAAGGCAATTAAGGCATAGCCCTTACACATATTGAGGTTGTATAAGCAAAAAAAAGGTTATAAACAAAGCTCAAAGTTTTAACTGCCTAGTAAGAGTATGAAATTTATATTAATATCCAAAATATATTAACTTTGATACCTTAGCAGTTTGTTAAGAAAACAAACATTGTTTTTATAATTAGGCATACCAATTTGAATTATTCCACATTATAACTGCCTCCATAAGCAAAAACCTTCACGGGGCTTTTTATGGTATTAAAATGACATCCAACCTTTTATTCCCATCTCTAAGTCTCCTGTGGCTTCAATTCTGCTTACTGCTCCAACTTGACCTTGAACAACTCTAAACTCCCTAGAAAAATTATCCAAGTTTTAAATTATTATGAAAAAGTACAATTCTTCCCACCCACTACTATCCTTTCTAACTGGAACCACCTTTTCCATACTTTGGCTGATTCAGTTTAAATGTCATTTCCTTAAAATTGCCACTTTAATCATTCAGTACAAATTATGTTCCCCAGTTATGAACTCATAAAGATTCTGAGGAATGCAGTTTTTTTAATAGAAACCAAATTGACATCTTATGAAGATCAGAATTGCTAATATGAAGATTTTGAGTATGCTGTGCAAGATGAACTAGATAAATATTCATTAAATGTAATTTTTAAAAACTAGAATCCTATTATGTGAGAAAACAAGTATCAGATAGAATTGTCATTTGTTACTTACATTGACAGCTTCTGGATTATTTCACTTAAAAAGAATTTCAACTTGTAATACCAGACTTCTGTGGCAAGAGTATTTCAACACAGGGTTAATTTATCATTGCTTGATTTTTCTTCCCAGCTATAGGAATTTTTTTAAGCATGGATGTTTTTGTTGGGTAAAAGAAAAACTTGTATTTTAAAAATTTGTTTACTAGCATAAGTATTTAGTCTCATAGGCATATTCTTTAGGCTTCACAGCCCTAGGTTAGTTTCATCAATTGGCTTAGATCTTCTGAAGTATAAAAATTTAGAAGGAATGAAAGAATTAAGTTAGCAGGTTCTGCCAATATGAAGTCATGAAATTCCCAAATAGCTTTAAAGAAGAATTAAGTGTTTAATGTTATGAAGCAAATTGCCATTTGAAATGAAAAAGCAGTTTATTTCTTTCAAGTGATTTATCTGACCACATTCATTTTACTGAATGTATTACCATATTAAAATGTTTCATTAGACAGATTCGGCTTGCCATTAGGCAAATCAGCACTCAGAACAGGATATCCAATGAGTCAGGTCATGAATATTTTAAAATATATATATCATTTTTGTTTGTCACTATTAGGGAAGATCTAATTACCATGAACTGGGAGCCCTTGATAAACATCACTTCTTTACAAAAAAACAAATATCGGGGATCTTTATGGCATTTTGTTAAGACTAGTAGCAAGAGATCATGAGTATGTCATTTATTATTATCAAATAAAAGCAGGGTCTTTTGAGCTAAAATACTATGATTCATGGAGATGGTAGCATTTAAGTAAATAGCATTGTTGGCTTTAGAAACATAGTCAAATGACCTGGGGGTTATGTGACCTACAGTCCATAAACTAACATATATGTACGGATCCTAATGAATTAAATAAGAGGAAAGCGAAATTATTTGTGAGATATGTCAATAGGTCATATGATATAAATAAAAAATACATCTCTTTTTGAATTTTTTATACTCAACAAAAATGTAGTTTATAAGAAGTTTTCACCAACTTAGACATTGTATGATAAATTGTGTAGTCTTGTAAATATGCTGTTACTTGCAGTCTCTTAAAAGTTCAGTGCAGTACCATTAGGATAATTGTAAAAGGAAAAGATAAAGCTATTGGTAAATTTTAATGGCGATTTATGAATGCAGATAAATTTTAAAAAATGTGGAAGTGTTCACTTCTGAATTATTATTGGCATGATATTTTTCTTGGTTAGCATCATTTTAGATTCAATGCATAAGAGTTAGACAAAGTATTTTTGTTACCAGACTGTATTTGTATATTTGCATGTCTTACTGATAAAATATTACTGACTTTTTTTCCTCTTCTGTTGGACAATCCCTAAGTCCCAAAAATTAGATGTAATGAAAATCTATTTTTACCCTTATGGAAGCATTGTCACAAATATCAAATCTTTTTTGTACACATATTCATATAAACTTGCATTATATATACAACTGTAATTAGATAATCAGTCCCTCAAATGTAAGGGACTGATTTAATTTTCTTTATATGTTTTTCTGTCATAGCAGATCAGCATATTGACAAAGTTTCAAGGGACTTTTGTTTTTAGAACCCTGTGCTGTGGAAAATTATTTAATAATTTATTGGGAAAAGTTTAATACTGGAAATTATTGTAGTAAATAAACATTAGGTATTTATCACAAGCTTTGTTTTCTGGAGAACATTTAAAAACAGAGTTATATGTAAGTTATAAACCAGTGACACATGCAAACCAGTAAAAGCTGCATACAAGGGTGATAGAAGTGTGATGGCAGAGTGATTTCCCAAAATGGAATTTGCAAAACATGATGTGAATAGGAATGAGATGAAAATTGGCTTAATTTCAGCAATAACATGGTAGTGGTAATCACAAATGTGAATTCTCAAACACTGCAGTGACAATATGTGGTCTGTAGTTAGGGAACTTCTCCCAGCATCCCAACATTGTTACATGAGAAAAAACTCCTGATTTGTGATATTCATATAAGCTTTTATTTTTTCCATGTGCCAGTCTAAAAGTATCGATGCCTTTGTAATTACCTTCCCAACTCTAAGCATAGTTCTTAGCACATAAAAAGCATGGCAATACTGAAATTGCAGATATTGACTGAATTTTCTTTTCTGCAAACAAAATTTGATAGATATTACAGATTTTAATTAAATGACATACAGTGCACAAGAAAGTTTGTTTGAAATACTGGGTAAGATTTTCTTCAACTGATCACAAATTGATTTATATTACAGTAGTGCTAGATACTAGACTTAAAAGAAGTCCTCGGGCAAGATTAGTAGCCTACCTAGTTGAGGAGAAGGGTCTATATGTCACAACCAAGCATCAGATTCAGTTCAAATAACAGTTGTACCTAAAGTTCAGAAAGGCAGTCACATTGTATTGAGTTGATTTGTTACAACTTATAATAAAAACGACGCAAATAATAGTACTGGTACTAAATAAACATGAAAAACCTAAGAAGTAATAAAACACACACATCTTAGGAAATTTGGGTGAATTCAAGATGAATTCTTCTAAGTAGTGTAGGCAAAGATGTAGGCATCATAGCTATAAAGGTCTTTATTACAGAGGATACATAATAGCATATTAGGAAAGATTCCTTTTTGTATTAATACTGGTCATTCTGAGGTAAGAATAGTGTGTCCATGCACACACACACACACACACACACACCTATCATATTGAACATATTGCACATACTAATTCACATAAAATTCAACAATGATCTTTATTGTCAATTTTTTAACCAGGCTGACAGTGATCTTAAGAGTTTTACACTATTTATTGTGAAAACACAAGACATGACAACTTATAATTAGCAAAAACATTTCTATTATACATAGAGCGAATATTAACGTATTTCAGATATGCAGTGTTTAGCTATACATATGGTTTAAGAGAAAGCATGGTGACTTTTAAACAGTGAATGCTTAGAGTATATCTAGGTTTTAAGCTAGGTTTATTGCAGATATACGGAGTAGAATATGCTTTCTGAAATAAAAGAAGTAGCATTCAGCATTCAGTGAGGTTGTTTGAAATGAATTGGAAGGCCCTAGATGGCAAGTAGCTTCAGAGGAAGAAACTTCATTTTTTCAACACTTTTCTTATGTTGTTGATCAAACTATTGTAACATGATGTGATTCTTTGTATGCTGTCCATGGCTTTCATGTCTTAATGACAAATTAAACTCTTCTCTAGGAAGTATCATTTTCTAACTCAGAAGAAAACTTCCTTCACGTGCATAGATCCTTATGGAATTATACAGCATAGCTCATGTTTAATTTTTTTTTCTTTTTTGTAAGCTAGCAGATGAATAAAGAGTTCTGAAGGGAAGATATTGCAAAGCTATTTTTTCCTCCTACTTATTTCGGAGAAAAAAAATAAAAATTTACATGCAGGGACTGTGTGATCTAAGACTTTATATTGTATCTAATAATAAATCTATGTGGGGGGAATTATTTTGAATAACTCTGCAAAGCTCAGGGTACAATGAATTTTGTTGCATTTGTTACCTTTTTCAGTTGTTACTAAAAAGAGTAGTCTTTCAGATGATTTCAGTCTTTCATAGCAATCTCCCCCATATTTTTATCATATGTGTCTTATTATATGTTATATATTAATGCTTAGTATTATATATTAATAGTATTATATTACTGTACTCTAGAATATATAATGCCTTTCCTCATTGTAATCAGATTTCTAGATTAGAAAACTGGGATTCTATACATTAAATATATCTGCTACATTAATATAGGTGAAAGAAAATAATATATTATTTACTTAATAGATTAATTTGATGCAAAATATATATATACACCCACACACATTTATGCTGTTTCTAGTGCTATGTTCTATTAACTAACACATCTCCACAAAAATTGCACTAGAGCAAATGCATATGTACAGAAATAATCCATGAGTTCAATTTTGATAAATCCTGATTAAAGAGAAGTGGATGAGGCAACTGGAAAGTGTGAGACAGAGCAGAGAAACTCAGGTTTCTCCTGATTTTTTGTACATTTTCTAAGCAGGTTTCTCAAGTGTAAGTTTGTGTATGTGTGTGTGTGTGCGTGTGTGTGTATGTATGTGGTGCTGCAGAAGAGCTGGGTATACCTCTTTTTCATCTTCTAAAGAAATTCAACCTCTGTTTTATAAACTATATGTACTATTAGAATTTTAGTCAAAGAACGAATGATGTTACTAGAAATGTTTTTATATCACTAATGTATTTTTTGTTTTATTCTTAATAAGTCAGCATTCCATTTTTCCATATATTGATTAGCTAACAGAATCATTATTCCATTTTTGTGTGAACTACCAATGTACAATTGGTACCAAGGTACCAATATTTCAAATAAGTTACTAATAAAGTACATAAATAATGCCATTACTAAATTCTACTGATTATATATGTTTAAAGAAACTAAATGACTTTTCAATAATTTTCACTGAAGTCAGAGATATTCAGTCATAATAAATCTATATTTAGAAATAGTCGAACTTAAAATTAAGATCTTGTGTATATATGTTGAAAGCATGTGAAAACATCTGTATGCAAAAATAAAAGAATATGGGATATGAATTGAGGCCATTGGAATCTGGTTGATGAGTTTTATATTTGTTCTTTATATTCGAAAGTTTCCTCATTAAACTCATAGATATATTGTTCAAAATTAATAATGAAACACTAAAATGAGTTTGATATTACTTGCTATACTTCAGTAACTTTCTAAATATACAGTCTTACTTTCCTGTTGTTTACTCTGTTCTTGTGATCAGAACATAGGGAAATTAATACATTAACTATTTTAAAGTAATTTTAGTTGACACAATTAAGAAGGATAGCATCATGTATAAGAAAAGGTGAAAATGTCAACTTGGCCTTTGTAGCAGAACAGGTAAACAGGTTAAGGTGAGTAAGTGCTTGAGTGAAAAACTGAAGAGAAAACATAAAAAGAGGTGCTGGTCACATTGAGTTTATGTGCTAGAAAGTTATTACTAGACAAGAACATGAAGATAACAAATCATTCCTAAGTATAACAGATTTTGCAAAGTACTAATTTCTGAGAGAGGATACTTTTCTTACTTTATAAGGAAGATTTGAATTCCCCATTATATCAGTCAGATCTTACAAATGATGCTGCTCTTCGCTCAGCAAAATGAGAGAAAGTTCATTTCCAGAATTTCTTCAGTTATTTGGGTACTTTGAGCAGTGATGATGGTGTCACTGCTATAGAAACACTCACCAAATTATTACATTATTTATTCAACCAGTATTTATGTAGCGTTTATCCTCAATTAGAACTGCTCTAGGCATTTAGAATGTAGTATGATATTAGATACTTGGTTGAGCTACTTTTTGTAAATTCTGATTCTGGAGCAGGTGAACATAAATTTCATGATAGGGGCCAATAATAATCAGCTAGTAGTATTTGCCCTGGTGTTTGTATCACAGGATTCTGACCCTGCCTCTGAACTGAATAGTAAGGGATTTTAATCATTTTTTTAAGACTGAGCTATTTGTGTGTTGAGGAGCGGGTGTGTAGTGGGAGCCAGTATACCATATAGTTTTTATTACTATTCTATCATTTTCTTACTTATAATAGCATTTAATTGAAAAAAATAGGTGTACTGTATAGGTAGCATATTTATATAATGAACAATATGAACAAATTAATATATAATGGGTTCTTATATTAAACTGTAGAAAAGATTTATGATGCTCCATTCTTCATATTTTACAAACTCATTTATTTTTAGATCTGATGAATCACCAGTTTTGCCCTTTGCTTCACAAAGAACTTAGGGAGGTTAATTTTTTAAGAATCCCATCTCTGTCTCAGTGATAGCTTTATTTTGGGCACAGTGCCACATGGATGATAGAAGTTTTAGCAAAAAGCATTTGAGAATGCTTACATTTCAAACTTCTAAAGGTCATTGAAGATAAAAGGATGAAGATTAAATAAATAAACATTAAAATTTATTTTGATAATGATCAGTTAATGTCTGTGCCCTGCCATCATCTTCATATATCTCCATATATAGCAATTAATAAATGAATTTTTTTGACTAAATCTAATCTGTCCTGGATACTTTAGTAAAGGCTAACTAAGTGTTTGTGGATGATTTGACAAAGTAATATGTGTTCCAAGAATTTTTTTTTCCAGCATAGTACTGTGCATGTTTTATGAGAAGTAAGAGGCCCAGTCCTTCTCAGCTGGTTTGAATTCTAGATATTAACCTACCAAGCATTTAGGCATATTGATATTATCCCAAGTAGAGAACAACAGATATTTTATAGATGATTGATAAGCTGTATGGGGCTGATTTTAAGGATAGTAAATCAGAGTAGGGTGTATTATATTAGTTAGAAATAAACTTTCTCAAGGTCATACTTAAATTAGTTTTTTTCCTATCAACATTACCAACCCTTGAAAATTGACCATAAAGCTGAAGCATTGAGGGGGTTGGAGGGAGAGGAGTGAGAAGGGTGGGTGGGAAGGAAGAGTAAGATGGTGGAGGAAGGAGTATGGGTGCTTTGGTGGTAGAAGAGCTAAGGTGACTACACCTGAGGGAAGAAATCCTATCCTGTCAAAATATTAACAAGGCTGTACAGTGGTACTACATTAAATAAATGAAGTTAAGTTAAAATTTAAAACATAGTCATTGTCAGTATTTCCATAATTAGAGAAATTTGAAAATACTATTTCAAAAATGGCAGGAAAAATATCCTGGGCAGAAGTTCAAGATATTTTGTAAAGAATTAACTCAATTGATTTATATGTTAATTCATTTCATTTCACTCATTTATGCAATGTAAAAAAAAATTCTTGTGTAGCTACATTGCAGGTTATGGAAAGCTAAAAGGTAGGATAAATGGGGGAGTGGAAAGAACACTCATTGAAGGTATCTGTAAGATACCTAGTTGAAGATTCTTCATTACTATGTTAATATATGCCTCTGTTTGGCTGGATATTAGGAGCAGTTACTGGCTGAGATAAGCTTAAGAGACCTTTCATATGGGTAGCTGTGGAATCCACACATTGATTGAGATCACCCAGGGAAAAGCACATAGAGCCAAGATTCCCATGATGTAACTCTGGGTCAAGGTGTTATAAAGGAATGGATTTTGATAAAGGGAAAGTTAAGGATAGATAGAGAGGTGGAAGAAGAGTCATAGGAGCACATACTTAAAGAGAATAAGTATTGGAATAGAAAACATTATTTAATAGCCTTCCAAATAATAAACAAGGTTTTTGTTTATTTAGCATGAACATTAGTGGGAAAACCTTTTTATATTTGTTTATTACTATGCTATGGTTTATTGATACTGACTAGATGTGAGTAAATTGTTGTAAATGCAAAATAGTTTAAAAATATTATATATTGTATATATAATTATCTAAAAAGATAAATTAGGTATAGGACAGAGAAATGCTCACTTACAGTAAATGTACATAATATCATTCCTATTAGTGAACTACTTTTAAATAATTCAATGAGAATAAATTTTCAGAAAAGCTTCAACTGAGGTAAGTTTAATCACATTTCTTTACAGAAATGTTTAATTGTTTGATATAAATTAATTGAAAATGATCATTAATAACAATACTATCCCATAACATGGCAGTTCAAACATTTTCCTAAAAATTGAAAGAAGATTCCCTTTCTGAAGGAATGTGCTCAGCTATAAAGTTGTAATGAAATGTGTTAGTTAAAAGGTAATCTTTATACTTTAAAAAGCATAAGAAATTATGGACCTAGTATTTAATTTTGTCTTACACGCAATGGAGTCTAAAAGCCTCCAAGGTGAAGCAAACCCCAATGTTGAATACTTAAATTTCATTTTCTAAGAATTACATAGGTTGTCTTTAGTTTTCCATTACTCATCTTGATGAGGAATATGATGTTGTTGTTGTTGTATGTGATAATCTCTTTGGCACAATGACATGGTTCATCTCTGTGGGCCACCTTAATATAGCAGTCGCCACACCCAAGGTAGAATTTATAGCATTTAGTTATGACAGAGTCTTACAATGTTTAGATTATAATACCTAGAGGGACTATACTTTCAGTTTGATCAAATTTATTCTATCTTTACCTCTAAAACAAACATCATGAGAACTTCTCCCAAAAGTCTTCATGGAGCTGTTTTATATCTTCACCTTCCAAGATTATTTGGGAATTTGCATTTATGCAGGGAAGCAAGGAACTAACAGTTCACTAACATTGATTGAGTGTTTAAGTGTGCAATAGAGACTGTACTAGATTCTTAGGCCTTTCACTTCATTTTACTCTGAGGTAAGTATTGTTTTCTCATAATATATTTAATAGAAAATTCACTCTCCCTCCTCTAAAGAAAGAAAAGGGAAAATTGGTGAAATTACCTTGCTCATTAAAAGTAAACTGGTGGGCTTCCCTGGAGGTGCAATGGATTAAGTCTCAGCACTATGAAGCTATCCACAGCCACTGCAGCATGAGTTCAATCCCTGGCCAGGGAGCTTCCCACATGGCACGGCAGACTTCTGCTTCACTTGCTCCTCCCTTCAGCAGTGTATTTCAGTCAGTCTTCCTGTTCTGCTCCCCACTCTGTCTCTGGTGAATCCTCTCACCCCCTACACCTCTGGCCTACACCCCAGCTCTTGTATGCATAAATAAATAAATCTTTAAAAACATAAAACATACCTAGGTTATAGAGAACACAAAATTAAATGTTTATATTATTTGAGAATTTATTATTTTTATTTTTAAACCATATTACACATTTCTAGAAGTCAAACATTTTAACAAATATATATTATAAAATCTGTGTAATACACACATTTCCTTTCTGAAATTGTGAGTAGGAATAATTTTGTACCTTTTATTGGATGCCTCAAGGTTTGACAAATATAGAACATTAAAAATAGAAATAATGAAAAATCATGTAATTTTACGTGATCCATACACTAAATATAATGTTCAAAATATTTTAATGGTCTAGGATTCATTTTATATATATATGCCAGATATGCTGAAATTAAATGAGATTGTATGAAAATCATCCTGAATTTGAATTTCGAGTTTAAATTCTCCCTACAATGAAGTCTTGTGCCACTGCTAATAATTGATTTTCTTATAAAAATTCAGGTAGTATAGGGATATTATGTGTCAATCAGTGTTTGTGACAGAAGTCTTAGCATCATTTTGAATTCCCATACAGCTTTTTGATCTTAATATTTAGCATCATAGAACATTTAGAAAATTTCATACAAATCCATGAATTTTACTTGCTACTTCTAAGTGTTCATTCACATATATTCGCTCAATTTTGCACATAACAACAGGGTGTTCAAAGATCTCCTGACTGTTCATGAACAATGTAATATTGTCTTGGGAAAAACTTAAGGAAAGAGCTTGTTTGACACAATCCTCTAACTATAAATAGCATGTAACTGTGCCATTTGAAGCCAAAACTGATAAATAACTAGCAGTAAAAGCATCTAATGGAGCATTTCTCTGGATTAATATTATATCACTGAAATAGTCATTTCAGGATTTATATATATCATACAGCTTTAGAATGTGATAAAAAAGAGAATGGAACATCTGTTTTTGGAAAATTATACCAACATACCATTTTAAATTATTTCCTTTTTTTCTTGCGTTATCTTAGTTTTTGCCTGCCCTTCACAAAATAGTTTTCCCAGTATCAACTTATTAGATATTATCTACACAATAGAACAAATAAACAGTTGGTGACAAACATAGATTTACATTATTGTTGCTAGCGTTCAATTTTTAAATATACATATATATGTATATATGTATATGTATATATTTTAAATATACATATATATGTATATATGTATATACGTATATATGCATATATATGTATTTGTGTGTATATATGTGTGTGTGTGTGTGTGTGTGTGTGTGTGTGTGTGTGTATATATATATATATTTTTTTTTTTTTGCATAGAAGAACTGGGATGTAGGCCAGAGGTGCAGGGGTGAGAGGATTCACCAGAGACAGAATGGGGAGCAGAACAGGCAGATTGACAAAATACACTGCTGAGGGAGCAGTGGGTGAGAGAGGAGAGATCTGCTGCGCCATGTGGGTCAGCTCCTTGACCCAGATTGAACTTGGGCCATCGTGTTGATAGCGCTGAGACTTGGCCCCCAGATCACCAGGGAGGCCACTAGAGTTCATATTTTGTCCCCAAAGCGCTTACGTTACAAGAAAGGCAATGAGTTACCGAGAGTGAATGACATTTATCTTTTGTTAGAAAAACCTTTATAGATTTGAAATATAAAACATATTCAAATAAATGCTTTATGCTATAAAAATATCACAATATCTAAATGACAGATTTGATAGATTGTACTTTAAGTGTATATTGTGTTCTCCTTTTTAGTCATAGAAGGTATTCAGCAAGGGAAATACCTGACACATTGCTAATAGAATCTATCATTTAAGTATGAAAATATAAGACTGCTTTTTCTGTTATTTCTAAAAATGAAGAAATTGTTTCCTGTCATCTTGTTTGTGGCAGTGAAGATAAGTAGAGGTCATCAAATTGTTTCTTATTTCTTGGTACAATTTTCTGTTCATATGGCTTTTAATTGAAATCAACTAAATTTTTATTAGTAGGTTTTGTGAACAACGACATAATAACATAGTTCTTTGCACATATAACTAAAGAGTCAAATCGTTTTTCCTGAGACTAATGAGAAGCCTTGACTTTCATTACTTTCCTCTTTCTTGTCCAGGCACCAACCTCTTTTTGCTCCCACTTTGGTTTGGCTCCTCACATCCATATGGAAACCATACTCTGCAGGGATGGATCATTTCTTGATTACTTACTAAGATGTTGCTAATGCCCTCTTACTTCTTCATGCTCTCTCTCTCTCTCTCTCTCTCTCTCTCTCTCTCTCTCTCTCTCTCTCTCGGCAAACACGTAATTCAAGGTCAGCTTTCATTCAAACTCCTCTGTAGCTTTCTCTCATCCTCCCAGTCACAATCACCGTCCATCTCTGTACCGCCGGAGTACTTGTATTCATCAAGCTGACTCATGTAAAGATGAATGTGTATATGTCTATCTTTCCAAACCGACTGTGAAATCCTGTGAAACCATTGAGCTTCCAGAGACTCTTTAAAATCATGTTTTTTTTCCCCAGCAAACCTGTCAGGATGACCTGCACTTGTCACTTGATGGTTGTTCTTTATCTACTCTGCTTTGATTGTATCAACTGCCATTCTGATCTTCTTTGTCTCTATCTTTTGGTCATTTACTAAGTTGCCTATTTGTATCTGTTGGTTTTCTGCTGACAGTTCTTTCTTTTTCCCCTTACCCTTGATCTATTACCATCTGATGCCCTGACAACTTAATATTTTCCATGGTGCTTTACCACCTAATGACAGTACATATTTTGCAAGCCAAGTCTTAATATCCCCTTCAATGCTTCCACCTTGCTTAACACATCTTGTTCATTCACACTCCACAGGGTAGGATCTTCATATAATGCGGAGTTTATTGTCCTCTTTTGCATGTATTTCTATTGTGTCCATGTATATTTATATCTCTACACAAATTTTCTATTTTTATTTTTTCTTAAAAGAAATACATCCATATCCTAAAACATTCATAAGAAGTGTATAATCATGCTGGTTTTTTGATGTATCTTACTGTTGAAATTCAAGCCCTTCTAACTGTAGTTAGTTGTGAATATAGAGTTCTACTACTATGGACAGTCTGGTGGTCACAATTAGGCCCAAGAACATAAAACCTACTGCAATGCTGACAGTTTCCAGCAAAGCAGAAACTCTTTGGGCCAACTAAAAACCAAAGAGAAGTCCTAACACATGGTTCCTAGGTATGTTTTTTAAAGTGCTGTAAAATAATATTGGAAAACAGTTTTGTCTTCACCTACCTCTTCCTCACCGCAAACTTTAATATTCATTTGTGTTACACAGAAAACTGCTATTGTAAGTTACTAGAATATGAACCTTAATTATAACTGAGAACTAGTAGCCTTTGGTGACTAATTCTAAAAGGTCATAAGTCAAGTAAGAAAGTATCCACATGGCAGGAGACTCATTCTCTGGACATTTATATTTTTTTAGAATCATGTTATTGAGTTATTTCGAATTCCATGTAGCATTAAAATCATACATAATAAATTTTAAGATTAAAGTTGATACTTTTAAATAAGGTAAAGTTCAAATCATGCCAATAGAGATGCCAACAACTGAAAAAATGACTAAAACAATAAAATTATATATGAAAAACCCCTCCTTGTGAAAAAGAAAAGAGAAAATTATCCCTTAGAATTATGGAAAAAGTTTATAAATGGGGTATAGTAAAAAGCATATCTGAATGGCCTATGGACACATGAAACGTACTCTCTGTCCTAGAATCAGAAATAAGCAAATTAAAATAATAAGGTGTCATTTTAAAGCCATTGTATGAGTTTTCTATACCACCTCAACAAGTTGCCACAAATTTCACAGCTTCAAACAACATCCATTTAGTATCTCTCAGATCAGGAATCTGGGAATGAATCAGCTGAGTTCTCTGCTAAGGGTCCCGCAAGGCAGAAGTCAAGGTGTTTGTAGTGCTATTCTCAGCTGGAGGTTGTCGGCAGAATTTATTTCCTTAGAAACTTACTTCTTCAAAGAGGGGGTGGGTTAGGATGGGGTTGGGGGTGGTACAGAGAGACAGAGACAGAAACCCTGCTGCTGCTTTTAGAAGATTTGCTTACTTGACTAGATCAATTTCACCCAGTTAGTCATTCACATGCTCTTCCTTTTGATGAATTTCAAGTCAAGGAAAATTAGGGTCTTTCATTATCTGCAAAATTCCTTATCTTTGCTGGATGATGTGATATAATTAAGGATAGTTACATGCATCACAATATTAGATTTTATATATGACTAAGGCATTATTTCTGTCATTAAAATTGATAGAAATATGCTTCAGTTATTGAAGTGCGGTAATTAACATTTTCCTAAAATGCTAATTTAAATCATTCATGTATATCATCTAAATTAGCATATTGACTCCAAATGCCATTAGGACTACTATAAAAATGATACTTTCATATTTTGTCTTTTGGATAATTTGCAGTAAATTTTGTTTACATTATTTTTGCTTTACTACTCAGGATAAAACATAATTTTGAATATATAAATGAGTCATTCTTCAAAAGAGAAGAAAATAAATTATATCAAAAGTGGTTATCTAATGAACTTCGAAGAGCATGTTATAATCTAGACATTAAAACAAGGATAAGAAATTAAGTATGGAAAGAATCTGAGCTTTCCAAAAACACTATATTAAAAAAAATCTTTTGGTAACTGTCTGTGACTTAAAGAACTTAAAGAACTTAACAACCTCAGAAGGCACAATGCTCAGCGTTTGACAAAATGTGTGCGTGTGTGTGTATGTCTGTACGCTGTGCATGTATGTGTTTGTGTTGCTTGTCAATGGAAATACAGATTTACAGAATCCAGTTTTCAAGTTTTTATTCTTTTCATAGACACATATTTGTAATAGATAATTGAAGACTAAAATATATACCTAAGTGGAGGGTTTGTATATCTTCTCTCTGAAAGAACCTGAAGAAGGAATCTGTTAGTTGAAAGTTGACCTCACAGGGTGAGTAAGGCTCTCCCTGGATTTCCAAGAGCTGCTAAATTTAGGCCATTTGAACCAGTGGAGGCCGAGGTGTGCTATTTCTCTGTTGTTCTCCAAACAGCTGCTGCTGTACACTTTTTAGAGAGAGACCTGATTTAAAATATTAGAACCTCATTTCATACCTTGAATTAGTCTCAAAAAAAATTAAATTGAATTTCTAAAGCCCCTTTAAAGAAACCTACGTTGAAACATTTGTAATATAGTTCATTTTGTTAGGATGTCTGTTTTTTGAACGATGTCCTGTGAGCACTCTTGAATACATTATATCCTATTATGCTTCTGCCCAGCAATTATTACAGTTCAGAATTAGATTTTTTTTTTAATCTTTCTTTGGGTGCACAAATTTAAATTGGTTTTTCTTTGGCTTAAGTAACATATACAGATTAATTTCATTAATCTGTTTTTTTTTATTTCAGCATATAAAAATTTACTGGTTAAGAATAAAAGCTTAACTTGTCAGAACAAGAATCCTTTCATTTTCAATCCTAGACTAAATAAGCATGAATTATGTGTCAGGCACTGGTTACCTTATATAACACATGTAGTTGTGCTGAGATCACTTGTATTGTTATTTTGCCCAAGATAAGAACAGGATATAAAGAAGTTAAATATCGTTTGAAATAACTGCTTTAGAACAGCTGTCAAGTTATTTTACTAAAATAATATGCTACTAACCAGTTTAAGAGTTTATGATTGAACTATATATATATTTAGATAGGCAAAATGGATATTATGCTATAAGGAATAAGACTCCATTAAAAGATGTCAGATATAGGACTTGCAAGCAGATGAACTTGGAAAGAATACTTTGACTACAATGCTGGGAATGGAATTCAGAGGACTTACTACTAATGATTAAGAGGAGATGTGATAAAGTTGTGAAGTAATGCAATCACCAGAAGGATGGAGACAATGCACTTTTTGCATATAGAATACAGAGTGAAATCCACACCAATCACAAATTTTTAGATAAATTTGAGAAATAAAATGGTTATATTCCACTCAGGTTCACTTCTAAAAGTTTCTGCCATTTATGGTTAAAACATCACTGATACTAAACTCCAGAGTAATTTAAAAAATTGATCTTTAACTAACAGGAAAAAGCAGCTTTTCACATTTCCATACTAGTGAAAAATAGAGAAAACCAAATGAGAAAATTACACTGCAAATGTTTTTCAGTGTTGTTTTTGGTGATTCATGATCACAGAAAGTTTAAGATAGTGGTTTTTAGGAGGAAAACAAGATTATGTATGACCAAAATATATATTTTTCTATTACTGCCCTCTATCTCTGTGTCTCTAAAAATTGAATACAGCTCCTTGTTTTGATGCTGTGGATTTACTGCACGCATTACTTGTTTCTCAGAGCAGACATCAAATTTCATTTGGTGAAAGGTCTCCAGTGTACTTCTATAATGATTTTCCTTAGGCAGTTTTGTGTTCTAACTTGAAGTTGAATAATAGCATTAGGGTTGATTATTTTCTAGGGATTAAGGGTTTGAAAGACATTAGTTCTTTACTAGCAATCATTGATTTCCAGGTACATCTTCAGACTGTATTTATTATAGCTTAATTAATAGTAGGAGAAAATTGTGAACACATGAATTTTAAATGCAATACAAAGCCCCAACATGTATTATATCATAAGCTTTTTGGGAAAGGAGTTAATGACTGGAGAATTATTTTCTAGTGAATCTCTGTTTTCTTAATCTGGGCATGAACAACAGTAAGGACAAACTTAACATGCACTAATCAACATTCTAGGAAGGAAATGTTTCTGTGGAAAAGTCACAGGTCAGATTTCAAGCATAACAATACATTCAATGACATTCTTCCTTAATATGTATTCCCTCATGGGGGTGAAGGAAGGGGTTATCCTTTATCCTTTTTCAGTTTCTTCTCTTTACTGCAGTTTATATTTGTATTTGGAAATCTTTATAAAAGACATAGACAGACTTTGTTCCCTGGCAAAACAAACAAAAATAGCCTTTAAAATGAGTTCTTTCTCTTTCTGGGTTCAAGATATGTGTCTATTTCTAATGTATTATGCTAGCTCTTATTTTCTATTTCATGACTCAATCTTTCAAGAGTGGATAGACTGTAAAGTTCAAAGTTAGAAAAAACATAGGTTATATATTTATATTCAACTCCCCTAATCCTTGCTCCTCACTTTAGAGGAAGATGAAAATTAGATAATATGAACTTCACCATATAATGAAAGACTGATAATTAAGAGTCAAACACACACACACACACACACACACACACACAGACACACACACTTCATTCAAGATATGAACAATTATAATAATTGTAATGTAATGGTATTTTTGCTACTTTCATATGTGTAAAATGTTGCCCTAAGCCATTTCTTCTGGTTACTTATGGCATAGCAAACCAAATGCTTAGTGCTATAAAATAATCCTTTTATTGTGCTCACATGGACTTGGTGGGTCAGACATTAGAATGGGCATAAATGGTTTGACTTGTTTCTCTTCCAGTTTATCTGGTGCCTCACTTGGAAAGATTTCCAGTTTGGAGAAGGGGCTCAACTTGACGTCTAGGGTTGGAATCATATGAAATCTCTTGCTCACATGTTGGGGTTGATGCTGAGTGTTGACCAGCACTTCAACAGCTGAGCTATTGGCTGATGCACCAATGATATATGGGCTAGTTTGGGCTTTCTAGAGTGTGTCGCTTTGCTTTCAAGAGTATATGCCCCGTGAAATAAAGCAAGACAAGTGAGCAGTCTTATGATTTAGCCACAGAAGAGATAGTTTTCTATCTGTTGTAATGTACTGGTTAAGGTAGTAAAAGGTATTCACAGGGCAAGGGGAAGAATTGTAGACAACACTGACTGAAGGAAAATAGCAGGGCATATGGGCTAAGAGAGATTGTTGTGTTCATTCTTGGAAAGTAGAATTTACTAGAACACTTGACATTCAGTATTTCATAATGAGAAAGGTTCTGCCCTTGCACATGTGAACCAATTTTATCTAACCTTCCAATTTCTATTATAAGAGATATTCTCTTTAAAATTGTGTGTGAAAAGAAAGAGAATTAAAAATTCACTTAAAGTAATTTTCTTAAAAAGAATAAAATGATAATCCAAGTTCAAGACCATGACTACAAAATGTAGTCAATACAAAGCTTGATGCATTTCCCTGTTTTGCATCACCAAAGGTTTCCTTTGAGTTTTATCTTTTAGATTTTTTTATGTGTCAGCAGAGTCAAAAATAACACAATTATGAATCTCATATTAAGCCACCCACAATATCTTCTGAAGATTTACAGACTTACAATCTATTTCCCCTATAGGCATGCTGTCTGTATGTTCAAACAGTACTGTAGATATATCTTAAATCCTTACTTACAAAAGCAAGGAGAAAATAACTGTTCCTGAGAATCCTCTGTTTGCTATGCATTGTGCACATGCTGTTTCAGTAAATGCTAATACCTCTTGGAGGTGGGTGGTATTATCCACTTTTCATGAGAAAGAAATTGAATTCAGATGGGTTAAATGATTCGCTTTACATAGGAGGATAGCTCACAACTTGAATGAGAATTCAGATCTATCTGATTCAAAGGTGATATTTAAAAAAAAATATGATTATCTTTTAGATATCTTTTTAATGGTTTTAAATTAATAGTTTTAATCCAGGTTGTTGTGGTTATAAATTAATAAATAGTAATATCCCATTGAATTTTAACTATGCTTTTCTTATTGCATTCCTTTAACAATTTTACTTTACCATATCTGTATATTGATTTCACCACTGTTACTCCCCTCTTCCTCCATCATTGCCCAACTAAACTCTCATCTAGCAACTGAGATTTATACATCACTGTGAAAAAAGGCACCAGCCAGAATTCTTACATTTTCCAAGCACCAAATCTACAAAACTACTTGCATCTGTACTCATTGTTAGGATTAATTTGGCCCTGGCATATTTTCTGGAATTTATCTCCTCCTCGTTTTTAAGCACTTTGAAATTCCGATCAGGCCCTCTCTCCTAACCACCCTCTCCCAACCATTCTCACTATAAACCCTTCTCTTCAATTTTCAACTTTCATCCAGTGATTCCTACAAACAAACAAAAAATTCTTTGATTTTACATTCTTCTCTCTGTAGCTACTTTTAGCTCCTACTCCTCCTCAGAATCGCACTTCTCAAAGAGATGAAGACATTCACAGTCCTCCTAAACTCAGTTCCTACTATGAAAATCATTCCAATCTGATTTGCCAGTTTCTGAGAAATTGCTTTTGCTAATGCCACCGTGATGAACATATTGTCAGTGGTTGTTTCGACCTTCATTTTATTTAACTGCTCGGCAACATCTAATAGTGTGTTCTGCCCTCACCCTGAAGGAATCTGTTCTTCTTTTTTCTCTTGTCTCTTTGACACCACATTCTAGATTTTGTTTTGAAAGGTGGAGGAGCATGGAGTATGGGGAAGATTATTCCATTTCTAGATTCTAATCAGGGAACTCTTTGAAGTTTTGTCCTGTTTTTCCCAAAACACTCTTTCCCCTGATGTGCCAGAAAGTTCATATTTGCCTCTCTATCTCCCGCTTTATCCAATCCCCGTTTTGGGCTGTGTTACAAGAGGTTGTTTTGTGGAGACAGCACCACTGATTGTCCTTACCCTATCATTTGTGGTTTGGTTTGGTCAATGTGTGACCCTCAGGATATGGAGATTTGGAGGAGAACAGAATCAGAACGGTTATTTCCCCACCTCCTGCACAGCTTGGTCATTTAGAGGACACATTCTATTCACCATGGCTGTAGCTTCTATCAGATAATGCTCTATAGTCAGCTACTTGTGTTTCTTAGCTGCAATATTTCTAAGTCTTTTGGTCTTACAGTCAATAAGGTTCCAGTTTTTGCAAGACTAGGACACTGCACCATCTACCATAAGCTTCCTTAACCCCTATCCAAATTTCCTAAATAATCCTTTTATAAAACCCCTAACAGCCCATTTTAATTATATTTCATTTCCTATTGAGAACCTGACACATGGGCTCTTTCACTCAGAAATAAACATTCAGATGGGGTTTGGGACACAAAGCATTCCCAGAAATGTATTCCTGTGAAACATAAAAAGGAGGAAAATCAGGATTGGGCATAGAGTCTTCAGACAATGATTTTGTTTTTAGGAAAGAGAGGAAGTAGGGGATACAGGGTTGGTCATGGGTGGTTTCAAATCACGATGCAGATCTGACAAAGTCTCAGTCAACACGCAGGAAGCTCTGGAACAAATGCATACTGTTAAAGGAGTCCTCCATTGTATAAAATGGCATATCCATCATTCTGAGTCATTGATCCCTCCCCATGAAGTTTGTGACCTGGTTCAAGAGCTGATTGGATTCTGAAGGTAATAAGAGCTAGAGAGAGTCAGCTAATTGCAGTCCTTGCAGCTGGATGCCAGTTCTTTCTCGAAGGCAGAACTTAGTTACACATCTACATGCCTTACTGCAGTGGGGAGCATACGCATTCACCTATCTTCAGATATCATCTATTCATACAACTCACAATATCATCCTTCCCTCTCTCTTTTATTATCCCTAGACTTATTTCATTGTCTAGTTCTTTCAATTTAGATATCTATTCTCAAATTTGACACATCATAAAACAAAAATATAAATTTTTCTCTTTTTCTAAAAACCTGACTACTATTTCAATATTGGGGAATTTTTTTAAACTCCACCTTTCTGTACTCTGTGTTAAAACAAAAAATATAGGAGTCCTTTTTGATCCCCTTGTCCTGTACACAACACATTGTCTTCATCATCAAATCTGCTGTAAAAACACATCTGGAGTTTGTCCTTCTTTCTTCATCTTTACGACCATTTCCCTAGTTAGACATTACCTGTTCTTGTCTGGAACAGCCCCTTATTTGGCCTTTCTACTTTCATTCTTGCCCCCCTTCAATCCATTAATCAGAGTGGACATCTTACAAGTGAATCATGATTATCTCCTGCTCAGAATACTCCAATGGCTTCATAATTTACTCATGATAAGGCCTTTCTGTGTTCCCTATGAATCTCCATGACACAGCTCTTATCTTTCTCCTGGTCTAATCTTGTCCCCCTTATCTTCTTGTCCATTATATTTCAGTCATACTTGCCTTCATCAGAGATATTTCAATATTTCTAGCACTCCTTTCCCCCACTTTTGGGCTTCTGATTAGATTTTTTTTTTTTTTCACAAAGTTTACAACTGTTGCTCAACTTTTATCCTTAAGTTTAAATAAAATTTCCTTATGGATTATTCTATGAATCTGTTCATCTAATTTAGGGTCCCTATCATATTTTCCCACAGAATTATATTGCCTTTAGTTCTATATGACATCACAGTTTATTATTGTTTATGTGTGTAGTTGATTTGATTAGTGTAGATCCTTTCCTCTAAGTAAGATCCAGGAACTCAGATACTGTATGTTTTACTGATAACAAAATACCCAATATCTGGCACAGTACCTAGCATTCATTTCATAGATGAATGAGCAAATAATTCTAAGTCAAATGAGAGCATTAACATTTCATTTAATTCTGTCTTGCTTTTATTTCTGACACTATGACTAATATTTTGACTCTCATCCTTTTTTATATCTATGATTTTTCCATTCATTATCTTATAATTTGGACCCGTAAATCCAGTAAATAATATCAGTCATCATAATAATTTAAATTTGTATACATATAACACTGGTCAACACTGGGCAACAAATTTTTTCAAAAGTCATATTGCTGAAATAAAATTAGTCATTTCCTATCAATTTGTATGTGCTTAACATGAATATGACAGTCAAATTCTAATTTTGGCTCTAGTTTTTTTTGTAATCTGCAATAAATGGATGTTCGCGTCATGAAATGCATGCCCATAGTAATAGGCCTACGGTTAATACCTGTAAAAAATCAAGTCATAGACTACTTCTTAGATTTCTTCGCTTGTCCCTTGTACAGCTGTTCAGGAGCATCTCTGGGGAGTGTCCAGCAGTAGTCAGCCAGCATTGTAGTGGACCACTTTCCCTGGTATCTTTGTTCCATTGATGCGATATCTTGATGAAAACATTCGCCATATTCACCACTAACCATACGACAGTTTTCAGGGAAGAAATCCAGATGGGAATGAAGGCAGTGGATCTTTAGAGACATATTGCAGCCAAGTTTCTGATACTGCATCAGCATGTCTTCTACTAGTTCCTTGTAGTTTTCTGCCCTAACATTTCCAAGAGAGTTTGTAGACACTAGGCGAAAATCATTCCATGCTTGTTTCACGTCACCCTGCAGCAAGTGGTTGAACTGGTCATCTTTGAAGAGTTCTCTACTCTGAGGACTCATAAAAACTCCCTCTTTAATCTTTGCTTCGCTGAGTCGAGGAAATTTTTCATGCAGGCTTCGGAAAGCTGGCGAGGTCCAGTCCAGGGCTTCCACGAAATTCTTCAGAAGGGGTGGTAACAGGATTTTGTGAGCCTCGACCAGAGCGGGCTGCTGGATATTCTCTCCAACTGCTACATTTTGTCTTTGAGTCCATTCCTTCCACAAGCAGTGCAATTTACTTGATGGCTATCCCACTCACATAAGAAACACATGTATTTTGTATATACCTGCTGCAGTCCCATTAAAAGGGCAACTAGCTTCAAATCACCACAGATGTGCCAGTTTTACTTGTTATACTCAATGGAATTCAGTAGCTGCTTTGAGTTATCGTATGTCTCTTTCATGTGGACAGCATGCACTGCTGGAATAGATGGAAGACGGTTTCCATTGTACAAAAGCAGAGCCTTAAGACTCAGTTTCAAAGAGTCTAGAAATAGTCTCCATTCTTGTGGATCATGACTGATTTTTAAGACATTCATGAGGCTGTCAATATAGGAACAGAATACCAGAGTACTTTCCTTTCTGAAGAAAGGCTCTAACTGCTGGTGACACTTTCATGTAAAGTAATTGTGACATCTTCTAGAAGATTCCATTGTTGGAGTCTTGATTATAGCAATTCTGCCTTGTTCTTGGATAAGTCCAAATCACGAACCAGGTTATTTAGTTCTTCCTGTGCTAGTCTGTGTGGGGCTGATGATGCACCACAGTGAAAATCTGGATCACTGCATGCTAATGGAACAGGAGAACAGGTCGGCTCACCCTTGTCCTCATCAGATGAATCAAGAGAATCTTCTGCTGGAGGTTCTGGAATAGGAAGTCCCTCACCATGTGGAACTGGTCTCAATGCAGACGGAATGTTTGGGTAGATTCTTCTCGACTTCTTTTGCTTCGTTATTCCACCAGATAGAGGAGGAACCAAGCAGAAGTAACAGTCTTTTATGTGGTTGCTTGGCTCTCTCCACACCATGGGGACTGCAGACGGCATTGATGGTCTTTTGCCATTTAACCACTGTGAAAGCTGTGTTGTACATGTAGCACAGCATATATGCGGGGCCCAAGGCTTGTCTTGGTCAGCAACCTTGCATCTGAAATAAAGATGATAAGCCTTCTTCACTTGAGAAGTGATCCTTTTCTTCTGGTTGGCAAATGGCACTTCCCCACAAAATAGAGCAGAAATTGGCCAACACTATTAACTCACTTTCAAGGCATGACTGTTCTGTATTGTTCCTAAATGGATAAACTAATAACAGTTCTATGGAAC
Source organism: Scalopus aquaticus (assembly GCA_004024925.1). Lineage (NCBI taxonomy): Eukaryota > Metazoa > Chordata > Mammalia > Eulipotyphla > Talpidae > Scalopus > Scalopus aquaticus. Next base: position 153,728 of record PVIJ01002674.1, read on the forward strand.
GGTAGCTTAAACTGTCTCACACAAAGTCTGAAATATTTTCAATGCTCAACCTTTTTTTTTTTTTTTTTTTTT